>JAWDGP010002731.1:32500-60030 GCA_033675545.1 Elysia crispata | reverse complement strand
TTATTTGTGGCGGGCGGAGCAGTAGGTCTTTAGAATCTTATTGTGTTATTTATCAGCTTGTGGGTGGAGCAACGTGCGCTTCTAAGTTTAATGGCGGGAAACTAGTCTCCGCCCCTCTAGCGGTTTATTTTTATTTCTTTAGTAATTCGGAAGTTACTTTGTTCCTTTATTCATGTCCAGCTGGCCAGAGAAGCTTTTCTTTGGTCGGCTTTCGACGTACTTTGATCGGGAGATGCTAAAAGTGGTTCGTAGATGTAACGATGGCTTCCGTTGATTCTATGATCTCGGTCGGGTGATGTTTTAGTTGGGGAAACGGGCTGTGCCGTTCGACGGAGTAGATTTTCCCCTGTCGGCATTGGTCCTTGTTCTAGGGACGAACTGGGAAACCAGGGAAGTCTTTGACCGGGGGCCTTGCCGACTGAGCTTGGACTATAAATTGTAGAGCTCGGAAAGACTCCTTGTCAGTATCTTTTTGGAGTATCTGGAGGCCACGTTGGATAGTACCAGTAGTATTGTTTGGAATTTTAGTCAGAAGTTATTGTGGAGATTATTGAAGAGATTATTGAACTATTGTGAAACTTGCGTTGGATTATCATTTGTTTTAATTTTACGTGACTATCACCGTGACTCGGGGTAAGTTGTTGCAAAGCTTAAGTTAGGTGTATTTAGCGCGAGGCCATTGTCCTTGTAAGTTTAACAGATTCTAAGTACTATTACTGTAAGTGTTAATTTCGTCCCTTCAGATATTCATTGACTCAAATGACAGACGGCTGATTTTATTATTCCTATGCTATGATGCTATGAATTTCCCTCTAAATATTGTGTTAACCTTTGTCTTCACCTATTAATTATTGATCATAAGTTATGCATATGATCACCTCGTTAATCTGAAGAAGTATTTCCCTAAACTAAGTTTTGTTGCATTGCCAGTACTGTGAGTCTAACTGGCAGATTATAATTATTCTGTGTAACTTGTAAGATGTAGATCTAGTCTTGTAATATTACATGTATTGACTTGAGTATTCTTAGTCTACCGTCTATGTAAGACGGGCTTGGCGCACCCCTTCTCCCAGTTAAGGAGAGTAACTGGCCACCGCCTCTTTGAACTGACGCTCTCATGTGAGAAGTCGGGTGATTGCGTCAGTGCTAGGCGTTGGTCACGCTCTCGGTTTCGCGCCAGGGCGATCTTAGATTCATCTTCCCTCTCTAGTCTCTAATTCAGTAATTTTTTACCTGAGACTGGACCAATGGCGAGGTACCACGTGGTATGGTAGGCCAAGTCATGGGCGGTGGCAATTATGTAAATTATAAGATCATACCGATACAGTAGGATTGACCTTGACTGTTACAATGTTAGATTGAGAACATGAAATTTAATTATGCTTGTTCTGCTAAGTTGAACTTTTACTTAAGGTTAAATAGAATGATTGATGGTTGTCTTATTGATTACGTTGTATGTCTAATATTGTGTTTTATTGCTTTTCTTTCTTAGCGTTGGCTGACTATTAGGTATAGGCATTTTCATTACCGTAGGCATTTTGTTTGGATATTTTCTATTTTGACTATAAGGCATTTTCATTCCCGTAGGCATTTTGTTTGGATATTTTCTATTTTGACTATTAGGCATTTTGTTTGGATATTTTCTATTTTGACTATTAGGCATTTTGTTTGGATCATTTCTATTTTGACTATTAGGCATTTTCATTACCGTAGGCATTTTGTTTGGATATTTTCTATTTTGACTATTAGGCATTTTGTTTGGATATTTTCTATTTTGACTATTAGGCATTTTGTTTGGATCATTTCTTTTTTGACTATTAGGCATTTTCATTTCCGTAGGCATTTTAGTTGGATATTTTCTATTTTGATTTTTGGGCATTTTGTTAGTTCTTAGTATCTTCTGTTCTGACCATTTTGTTAGTATCTTTTTCTTACTATTCTGGCCATTTTGTTTTAGTATCTGATCTTAGTATAATATCTGCACTTTATCTCGAGTATCTGCTTGGCGCTTATCATTCCGACCATTTGTTAGTACCTTTATTGCCTAATTGCTTTTGGATCATCTTTGTATTTTGTATTCTATCCTTTGAGAATTGCCTTCCATTCATTAATAATTGAGTAATCGTGGAATAAACATATTATAGGTGGTAACTTTAATTTCTTCTCTTTTGTGTTCTTCTTCGTCTGGAGTGTAGCTATTCTATTCTTGTCAAGTCTCGACACCCACTCACATTAGTTAGGGAACAGTGGCCTTAGTACTCCACTGATACTCAAGGACCCAAGAGTGTGAACTCTGTAGTATTGCACGGCTGCTAGGCACGCTACCATAACCAGTTAGGGCCTGCAATTACTGAGAGTAGGAAGAAGCACTGAGCTTCTATAGGTAACTAGACTAGTAAGTCCTATTACAGTAGTGATTAAGTAAGTCCAGGGAATCCACCCAGCTAGGTAGGTTACATTTGATGGCATCGGTGGGATATTTTGAGTATATCCCTAGAGTGGTGTCGAAGTTCAAGTCTTTCCTTATTTAGTTGTCTTTCCTTGTTTGGAACACGTACCTCCTCCCTTGTGCTCCTTGTCTTCTAAGTTCTAGTCCTGTACAATGCCTAGTGGTCAGCCAGCCCCGAAGATGTTCATCTACGCGCCAAGAGAAGTATCGCTGTCTAAGTTTTACGGGAATGGAGGAGTTGAGGAGACAACCAGATTCCTCGCTCGCATGGAAAGAGCGTGGGGATTCCTACACCTCGATACAGAGAAGGAAAAGATTTCTTTCTTTTATGAGAAGATCGGAGAAGAGGTGGAGAGTGAGATAGATTGCCACCTCGAAAGAAAATCACCCACTTCTCAACAGATTTTAGCCATTTTAAGGAAATGTTACGGTGAGAAAAGAACCGTTCCTGCCCTACGGAGGGTATTTTATAACATTAAGCAAAGGAAGGACGAGACGGTCCGTGCATTCTCACACAGGCTAAAAGATGCCTTTGATGCGGTGATCAACCGACAACGAGACAGCGGGATGGATCTGTGCAAAATGGACGAGCTGCGTGATACTTTTATTGAAAATTTGAGAGACAGGCAGACAAGGCGGCATCTACGGGATCATCTCACCTCTACTTTCATTGAAATACGCATCCAAGCAGAAAGGATGGAGGATGACGATAGTGACAGTGAGGGGGAAGAGGCGAGAGCAAACTTACGTCAGGTCACCGCGTTAAGGTGAGAAGAGAGGAATGACTACAATGAGGCGGTCGAGCATCTGACCAAGCAAGTGGCTCAACTTACAGGCCTCCTAACCGAGCAGGAATATCTAAGGATTAGCCAGTCTCGCTACGATGGAGATAGGCCGCGCCCCAATGCTCACCGACATAACCTGAGATCATCAAAGGGGCGGAACCAACGCGTGACAGGCTCCGTCTGCTTCAGATGTGGTAGACAAGGCCATTTTGCCAGAGTTTGCGCCCAGGAGCCGAACTCGGACTTTAGTGTAAGCCCCGCCTCCCGTAGAGGCAATGATCGACGTGTTACGCAAGGAGTGACACCACGAGGTCAAGCTCATTCCATGAGTATTTATACTGACTTTGAAGGAGGAAGTGACAGGAAAGTAATCGGTTCCAGAGTTACAGGAACGGTAAAGTGGTTCAACGTCAAACGGGGCTTTAAATTAATTACCCATGATGGCACCAGGGAGGACATTTTTGCCCACCATTCGTCAATAGTGAGAAACAATCCCAGGAAAAATCTTAGAAGTCTTGGTGATGGAGAGAGGGTAGAGTTTAATGTTGTTAAAGGTAGAAAGGGAGTTATGGCAATTATTGAGACCGGACCACGTGGCGCGAATGTTGTAGGTAGCAGATATGCTGTAAACATAGATGAAATGAATCCCCGTCATCATGCGAACAGACTTGTTGACAATCGACAGAGACGAAACAAGCGATGTGTTGGTGTCGAGGATTATCAGTCTTCCGACAGACCTGGTGGTGGCAGTAGGAATCTTTGTAGTTGTCGCCGATTCCTTCAGCGTGATCAAGACTATCAGTATCAGCCAAGACAACCACGGTCGGGAGTATCTTATGACCAACTAAGGGAGTCCATGGCCCGCCCTGATATTGGTCGCCGTGGGGACAACCATCGCGAAAGACACGCCACAGATGTTACTCAGAACCAAACATCTGATTCTGGATCAGCTAATACTTCCTGCGTAGCTGGAGGCTCTACAGTCACGAATCATCGCGGCCGCGATCAGCATCAGCATCAAAGAGTGACCTCAAGTGAGCTCAGGCCGCTGGTTGGTCCATCTACGCTGACCCACCAGCGTAAGGACGCCTCATTACCTGTGTTACCGGACGAGCAGCTACTTCCTCGCCGATCAAGGCGGAGCTCTCGTAGGCCTGATCGCTTTGGTCTTTACTAGGCTGTGCCCTACCGCCTAGCGCACTATAGACTGAAGGACTACATGTGAGAGAAGACCGTGTGATGCTGTAGTGTTGCCTGTTATGACTGCACTGAGGCGCTGCGCGTGCAGTTGGATAGCCTTTAGTCTTACGCTTATCGATTAAAAATTATGTGTATGAACACAGGGACCTATTAATTTTAACATGAAGAACACTTTGTAACGGTCTTGACTTGGTTGTTTTTCTCTTATTTTTTTCTTGCATTTTAATTTTCATTGCTTTTTTTCTTACTGTCTTTTTATCCTGCCTACTAACATCGGTACTGCTCACTTGACGATTTCTATTGAATATGATGGTTTATGAATTTATGTGTTACCTAGGACCTTCCGATGTGCAACTATGTTTTTAATTAACAGTTGTACTGATTAACAATGTATTATTTTACAATTTTTAGTTGAGGGATGAGGGAGTAATCGAATGTGATTTATGTTAGTAAGCCTAGCTCTATTTCTTATTCTACACCCGTGTGATCCCGGGGCCCGCTAGTCGGATCGGGGAGCTCAGAATAGGATCACTGGTTTGCCCATTTCACCAGATCGTAAAGGCGAGTAAAGAATAATTTTGGGAGAGATTCGAACCCTATCCCATGTAATAGTAGGGTTGATGTAGAAACCGAGTCTGGGACTCGATGAGATTTTTTTTAGGTCCGCTCTGGCAGCTGCATGATTATCCCGACTGTTGAGAGCTGGACGCACTAGACTGTATACCTGCTTTATCTCTTGAGGTGTTCCTTTTAAGTACTAAAACTATAACTGTATCCTAATGTTCAGTATAGACTTTAATTATCCACTGTACTTGGTGACTGGAGAAAAAGGATTTTCCGTTTAAGTAGATGTGGGAGAAACTCTTGAGAATGATCGTGAATTTAATAAGTATCATAATTCATAATCTGTGTTGCGTGGATCAGATCTACAGAGTACTAGTTCGGTAATAATTTCCTCTCTGGAGGACGATGTCTAACTCTAAGGAAAGTATTTACTGACCATTACCATTTCTTTTCCATTTATTGCTGACCATCTTGTTTTCCTATTGCTTTGAGCACTGATGACGTATAATGTTGAATGTTTTTAATGTCTCTGTGTCGTGTCTGGAGCTCCACGTCCTATGTGTTGTGTTTTGTTCTTTCCACAATTTTGTGCATTTTGTCTACCATGTTTACCTTTTTCCCTTGCTGTTTTTATGCGACGCTCTCTTTTAATTCATTTGTAACCATGCATATTCTAATGTCAATTTTCTATATTTGCTCTTTCATGTTCACTGTTTGGCTTATGGGTTGTTGTTCAATTTTATGCCTTTTTATACGTCTGTTTGCCAGGTAACCATTCCTCGACTGTGCTAATTATATCATGAAATATCATTTATTCTTGCCACGACTTTTGCATGCCTCTAGTGTCACATGTTGTAACATATATAATGCCAATCTGTGTAACCTGCTTGCTATTGATTTATATGGTATAAGATATTCCTATCGAGAGAGGATGCTACACTTGTTAAGCGTAATTTAGCACTGTACTTATTCTTGTGCTCAGTTTGTTCTAATTATTCACACTATATAATGATGATATTTTGCATGATCTAAATCTTTTGTATCGGTTTTATTTTGGATAGGCCTAATTATCTATAGTAATGACGTTTGAGTTGACCTCATTTTTTATCATTCACTGGACAGTCGACTGACCCCATCTTTACCTTCTGCCTCCCGCATTATGTTCCGTACTGCCGCACCGTTCCTTTGAACTTTTCTATTATATCAGTAATGCCGTCTATCTCGTAGCGTGAGTGTTTCCGTTAAGAATGATGATCGTGTCCCGGTAGAAGAGTTTGCTGTGTTTATTTACTTTGGTGGTACTGTTGACCTTACCTTAGGGTTGAGTATTGACGTTAAGTTCAGTTCGTCGGAGCCGAAAAATTTTTTTTGGGGCGAGTGTAAGAAGGCTGGTATAATTATTTATTTGTGGCGCAGCAGTAGGTCTTTAGAATCTTATTGTGTTAATTATCAGCTTGTGGGTGGAGCCACGTGCGCTTCTAGCTGGTAAGTATACTTAGTTTAATGGCGGGAAACTAGTCTCCGCCCCTCTAGCGGTTTATTTTTATTTCTTTAGTAATTCGGAAGTTACTTTGTTCCTTTATTCCTGTCCAGCTGGCCAGAGAAGCTTTTCTTCTGCTTCCGTTGATTCTATGATCTCGGTCGGGTGATATTTTAGTTGGGGAAACGGGTTGTTCCGTTCGACGGAGTAGATTTTCCCCTGTCGGCATTGGCCCTTGTTCTAGGGACGAACTGGGAAACCAGGAAAGTCTTTGACCGGGGGCCTTGCCGACTGAGCTTGGACTATAAATTGTAGAGCTCGGAAAGACTCCTTGTCAGTATCTTTTTGGAGTATCTGGAGGCCACGTTGGATAGTACCAGTAGTATTGTTTGGAATTTTAGTCAGAAGTTATTGTGGAGATTATTGAAGAGATTATTGAACTATTGTGAAACTTGTGTTGGATTTTCATTTGTTTTAATTCTACGTGATTATCACCGTGACTCGGGGTAAGTTGTTGCAAAGCTTAAGTTAGGTGTATTTAGCGCGAGGCCATTGTCCTTGTAAATTTAACAGATTCTAAGTACTATTACTGTAAGTATTAATTTCGTCCCTTCAGACATTCGTTGACTCAAATGACAGACGGCTGATTTTATTATTCCTATGATGCTATGAATTTCCCTCTAAATATTGTGTTAACCTTTGTCTTCACCTATTAATTATTGATCGTAAGTTATGCATATGATCACCTCGTTAATCTGGAGAAGTATTTCCCTAAACTAAGTTTTGTTGCATTGCCAGTACTGTGAGTCTAACTGGCAAATTATAATTATTCTGTGTAACTTGTAAGATGTAGATCTAGTCTTGTAATATTACATGTATTGACTTGAGTATTCTAAGTCTACCGTCTATGTAAGACGGACTTGGCGCGCCCCTTCTCCCAGTTAAGGAGAGTAACTGGCCACCGCCTCTTTGAACTGACGCTCTCATGTGAGAAGTCAGGTGATTGCGTCAGTGCTAGGCGTTGGTCACGCTCTCGGTTTCGCGCCAGGGCGATCTTAGATTCATCTTCCCTCTCTAGTCTCTAATTCAGTAATTGTTTACTTGAGACTGGACCAATAGCGAGGTACCACGTGGTATGGTAGGCCAAGTCATGGGCGGTCGCAATTATGTAAATTATAAGATCATACCGATACAGTAGGATTGACCTTGACTGTTACAGTGTTAGATTGAGAACATGAAATTTAATTATGCTTGTTCTGCTAAGTTGAACTTTTACTTAAGGTTAAATAGAATGATTGATGGTTATCTTATTGATTACGTTGTATGTCTAATATTGTGTTTTATTTATTTTCTTTCTTAGCGTTTGCTGACTATTAGGTATTTTGACTATTAGGCATTTTCATTACCGTAGGCATTTTGTTTGGATATTTTCTATTTTGACTATTAGGCATTTTCATTACCGTAGGCATTTTGTTTGGATATTTTCTATTTTGACTATTAGGCATTTTGTTTGGATATTTTCTATTTTGACTATTAGGCATTTTGTTTGGATCATTTCTGTTTTGACTATTAGGCATTTTCATTACCGTAGGCATTTTGTTTGGATATTTTCTATTTTGATTATTGGGCATTTTCTTAGTTCTTAGTATCTTCTGTTCTGACCATTTTGTTAGTATCTTCTTCTTACTATTCTGGCCATTTTGTTTTAGTATCTGATCTTAGTATAATATCTGCACTTTATCTCGAGTATCTGCTTGGCGCTTATCATTCCGACCATTTGTTAGTACCTTTATTGCCTAATTGCTTTTGGATCATCTTTATATTTTGTATTCTATCCTTTGAGAATTGCCTTCCATTCATTAATAATTGAGTATTCGTGGAATAAACATATTATAGGTGGTAACTTTAATTTCTTCTCTTTTGTGTTCTTCTTCGTCTGGAGTGTAGCTATTCTATTCTTGTCAAGTCTCGACACCCACTCACATTAGTTAGGGAACAGTGGCCTTAGTACTCCACTGATACTCAAGGACCCAAGAGTGTGAACTCTGTAGTATTGCACGGCTGCTAGGCACGCTACCATAACCAGTTGGGGCCTGCAATTACTTAGAGTAGGAAGAAGCACTGAGCTTCTAAAAGGCAACTAGACTAGTGGGTCCTATTACAGGAGTGATAAAGTAAGTCCAGGGAATCCACCCAGCTAGGTCGGGTTACATATATATATATATTTTATCTATATCTCTACTCTTATTTACAAGAGATGAAACTCTATATTTATTTTTTTTTTAATTAAATTTGTTTTAACTAACTGTATAATTTTTTTCGAATATAGAAAACTTGACCAAAGAAAAAAAAATCAACATTTCTTTCCTTCAGGTTATCAAACTCTCTACCCTCCTTTAATGCACGTTAAATTTAAGTTTTGCCAGATGCTTCCTAATGTAAAGGTCAAGTCACCGAAGCAAACAAACTTTTTTTCATGTTTCTCTTAGAACGATTTATTTTTTTAAAACTTTTGTCCTCCCGTCCACTCCTCCCTCGTCCCTCTCTCTTCTACAACGGTATAACCCTAATCAACTACAGTTTAAATAGAAGCAGGTATCAACACCTATTGGTGGCACACTGATTCAAAAAACAACTTTTCATACGCAGCCTTGACCATAACCAAAGACACAGAAAATGACCAAGGCCTAGACCTAGTCGTCTCTATGATGGTAGAGCATTAGACCCTTTTGACTGGATGATGGAAAAATCTCATATTCGTTATAAAAATTATCTGTTTTTCCCGATTTTCATACAGATGTAAAGCTCAGCCTTACACTAGTTACAGACACAAATTTTTTAGGCATTAAAAAGATTAAGGAACATTCTCACCCTTGTATTTTATTCTATAAGCACAGCCACCCCCACCCAACCTATCATAAACGCATACAACACAGGTTTGAGTCTTAACTTACTATTTCTGTGTTGATCTCTCGTGCTTACGCTGTATATTCCTGAGAAAGAAGATCGATATAAATCTATTAAAGAAATATCTTGCTTGGAAAACGTTAAACCACAGATATATCTTTTTTGTTTGACTTTCTTTCTTCTTTTAAGTTCTAACCCTCCACAGATTGTTTTCTCTCCAGCCTCCTCCTCCTTTCTTAGGCTAGATATTTCCTATTCATCTTTTCTTTCTCCTCCGCATAGATAACTAGAGGGACAGACAGATAAACAGACCAACAGAAGATGGGCAGTATTAAATATTAATATATATATATATATATATATATATATATATATATATATATATTCTTTGAAAGCAGTGATAAAAGAATAGTTTTTTTGTTGTTGTTGTTGCTCATAAAGTAGTTTGAGTTCAAGCAACGCTGATATTAGTCAACACTCCACAGCCACCAGCGTTCCTATAAATGAAAAAAAAACTAAAATGAGAAAATTCAGCACAACAAAAATTACTTCAATCGTAATATTTATGATGTGACTCTAAAAGAAGAAAAAAAGAGAAAATCTAGCAAAACAAAATCTACTTCAATCGTAATATTTATGATGTGACTCTAAAAAATGAAAAAAAAGAGAAAATCTAGCGAAACAAAGATTATTTCATGCGTAATATTGATGCCGGGACTCTGGAAACTTAGAAACAGATTTAGATCTACAAGAAGAGGTGAGATTTTATTGACTTAACTGATTTAGAAGTTGGCGGTGGTGACTCAAGTTCATGTTTTTTTCTTTATAAGCTTCTATCCTTTCATGAGATGAATTTAAATCAAAGGAACTAATATTTGCTTTGTTTAAGAATTTTTGTAAACCATGGTACTGTAAAAAATACTTAATTAATTACATAACACATTCTCAACTAGGGTAGGACTAGAAGTAAAATCTACTTTTCCATATAGTAAGATGCTAATACTGTTGGTAATACATCATGAACAAGGGTTGAAGTGGAGCAGGAAGCTTTTAATATTGTTGGTCACACATCCTAAACTAGGGTAGAACTAGAAGTAAATTCTACATAGTAAGATTTTAAAATGTTGGAAATACATCATGAACAAGGATAGAAGTAGAACAGCAAAATGAGCATATCCGGAACTTAAAAAAGGCCAACATAGATTACAGCATCTTCTGGGACATTGTTGAAAAAGCCCAAACATATTCAACCACGAGAAAAAAGGTACAGCCTTGGCACTGCTGATAGATGTAATATTCTCAAAGGAAAACCAAGTGGGAATAAAATTAAAGAAATGTTTACGTCATGTCCCAATAGGAAAGAACATATTGTACGGGAACACAAAAGAGATGAAACGAAGAACAAGATAGAGAGGGTAACAAAATATCTCATAATTATACATGGTGAGAGTTGGGGACAAAGAACAAGATAGAGAGGGTAATGAAATATCCCATAATCATACATGGTGAGAGTTGGGGACAAAGAACAAGATAGAGAGGGTAACGAAATATCCCATAATCATACATGGTGAGAGTTGGGGACAAAGAACAAGATAGAGAGGGTAACGAAATATCCCATAATCATACATGGTGAGAGTTGGGGACAAAGAACAAGATAGAGAGGGTAACGAAATATCCCATAATCATACATGGTCAGAGTTGGGGACAAAGAACAACCTAGTTGTAGCGTTGTCCACTCGAAGCAAATGTGGAATTGTGTTATGTTTTACGCATATATAAATAAACATTTACAACAAAGCAACACACACCGAATGAATAAACATTATTTTCAAATCAATCATTAGAATAATACATACAGCAGATTAATTTTATCCTTCGGGTAGACCTACGAAAGTGTGTGAAACCTATTTCCAAGATTTCAAAATACATCTTAATTAAAAAAAAAAACCAAACAACGCAAGCTTAATAAAGAAAGGCAGAGAAGGAGAGAGAGGCGTGGTGAATGTTGTTGTTTTTTTTAATTCTTTTGCGAAACCAAGATTTGTAAACAAAATGAGGATATGGAGCTGAGTCCATTACTCTGATAACAAAGAAAGTATATCCAGCCATTGATCTATACCCATTCTTTAATCTAATTTACAAGCAATGCTTAAACACCCAACATTACAAAGACCACCACAAAGCTAAGACTAGAACCAAGCTAAAGTCTATAATAATTTTAGGAAACACATTCACTCTAATTGGGTAGATCAGAATCAACTCCTGTACATTTTGCTTGTTAAATTCAAAAACGCTGAAGACCTGTATAATAGATGCTGATTTTGGGTGTCAAATAATCTAGTACGTTGCTTTGCCAGGAGGTAGATCAAAATCTTAAGGAACTTCTAGATCTCTATTATCTCTTGAGCCAGATAGGATTCGTTTCTGCTTACATGCAGTAGATGCTGATTTTGGGAGTCAAATAATCTAGTATGTTGCTTTGCTAGGAGCTAGATCTAAATCTTAAGGAACTTCTAGATCTAGATCTATTATTATCTCTTGAGCCAGATAGAATTCGTTTCTGCTTACCTGCAGTAGATGCCTTCAGTTGAATGAAGGTTTTAAAAAAGTTTAAGACTATAAGAGAGACATTTCAATTGTTATTTTATATACTCACTTTCTTTTACACTGCACTAATTTAAGACCAGCCGCATTAATGTTGATCTCGGTAAACAAAAACTAACGTCTGCTAGAAAAAATGATATAGCATTAAGGAACCAAAGTCAGACCTAAAAATAGATTTGGAAAGTCCGGACGTGAATACCCGATCGCTTTCCTGACGTAGATCTGTGCTAAATATTAATCAAAGGTATAAAAAAGAGAGTCAGAATCTAAAATACATGGAGTTTGCTAAGCCTATAGATAGGTGGGGAGATAGGTTTATAAGTATAAATATATTTTAGCAATTGATAGACAAAACAAAAAATAAATAAAACGATAAACAAACAGATAGCTAGAGAGATATACAAAATAATATTTATTTTACGCATATCAGTACAATAGGCCTAAATAAAGTGCTAAACCAGATAGATAAAGAGAGAGAGAATAAAAGAGAGAGAGAATAAAAGAGAGACAGAGAAAGAGAGGAGAAGAGAGAGAGAGAGAGAGAGAGAGAGAGAGAGAGAGAGAGAGAGAGAGAGAGAGAGAGAGAGAGAGAGAGAATTTAACAGGGAAAAATCGGTTGACCCAGATGGGTGTCTCTCTCTATTTATATCTAATTATATATATATATATATATATATATATATATTTTTTTAATTTAGGGAGAGAGGAAGTCAGAGAGAAAAGAGAGAGAAGATAGATGAGACACAGACAGACAGACAGAAAGAGAGGAGAAAACAAACTCAGAGAGAAAGAGAGGAAGAGAGACAGGGAGAGAGAGGAAGAGAGACGGAGAAAGAGAGACAGGAAGAGAGAAAGAGAAAGGATACAAGAGAGACAGAGGGAGAAAGAGAGGGTAAGAGACGGAGAGAGAGAGAGAGAGAGAAGCAAGCAGACAGATAGAGCTAAATTATAGTCGTAAAACGATCCGACTTTTTGATTTTAAAAAATTATAGTCTAGATCCAGTGCTAAACGCAGTTTTATGACTACAGATATAAATATCTAGATTTGACCTACCTAGCCTTTACTGGATTAGATGCCTCTTCTTGACTCGTACAACAAGATCATGAGATAGCTAGACTTATTCTGCAATTATTTACATTAAATTTCTTAAATTTTATACGGACAGAGACAACATCACAAGAAAATCCTCACCTCGATATAGCAAGTCGAGCTTCTGAAGTGAAACTGACAGCAAAACACCTAACTTGGGCACGGTACTGATGAAGTAAGTTCCTAAAAATAGACCTGGAAAAACCCGATCTATGGATTCCTCGGGATGATTTAGGATCTGGGAGTACCCGAGATGACGCGTTTCCTAGATGGCTATCGATATGATAGAGAGACAGAGAGAGAGAGAGAGAGAGAGAGAGAGAGAGAGAGAGAGAGGGCGGTGAGGGGGGGAGATAGAGAAATAGAGAGAAAGATAGAGACAAAGGAGAGGAGGTGGGGCAAAGATAGAGAAAGAGAGAGAGAAAGAGAGAGTGAGAGTGATAAATCCAAATAGAAAAGCAAAAACAAAAAAGGGGGTGGGATAGGATACAAAGGCATAATTTGCTTTTATTATTTATCATTTATGTTGCATTTAAAAAGTAGATGATAAATTTGCTCCTTGAAATGTTTTTTTTTATTTTTTTTTCCTTTTTCTATTTTTTTTTCTTCTATTTACCTCAAATAAAATTTCAATTTTCATGATATTGCTGTGTATAAACCTTTCATTCCTAGTTTTTAAAGTGTCTAAAAATCTTTTTTTTCTAAATCACGCCCAAACGTCTCTCTCTATCTCTCTCTCTCTCTCTCTCTCTCTCTCTCTCTCTCTCTGTCTCTTTCTCTCTCTTTCTCTGTCTTTGTCCTTCTTTCTTTCTTTTTCTTTCGCGTTATTTCCCTCCCATGCACTTTCAATCTTTCTTTCTCTCTCTCTCTCTGTCTATCTTTCTCTCTCTCTCTCTCTCTCTCTCTCTCTCTCTCTCTCTCTCTCTCTTTCGATAGATGCTTTTGGTCTTTTTCTTTTTGTATCTTCTTATTTGATTTATGGTGTCTTAACACATTTCCTAATTTTACGTCTACCGGAAGCATCTTATGAACTGCGAATCTCGAACGAAAGTGCGACTCAGATGGGGGAGACCTGCATTTTAGATTCAAGATTATGATAGATCTAGAAATCTATAAGTTAAAGACAAGTTTACGCCAACAAACACACTCACATTGATTAAGATGTATATCTAGACCCAGCCTATTCAAGGTAAACTTTAAATCAGCTCAGAATCGATCTAGTCTAGATCTAGATCTAGATCTAGATCTAGAGATCCAGTTAAGATTTCTAAGCGCCTAAATATCTAGATCTAGATCTAGATCAAGATCTGGACTGTGAATTTGAAGAACCACTGCAAAAACTAGAATCTAACCTAGATCTATATCAATTCAGATCTAGAATTTAATCTCCTCCACTCTGGAGATGGACATCACTTCCACTTGTATTTGAAATTCTCAAAGAATCAAGATTAACATAGTATTGCAATGCCAATCCACTACCCACAGGCAAGACAACTCTTTGCTAAAATTCAGTGCGCCACAGTCCGTAGAACTAGGCAAAAAAATGGACCGCAAGTAACCAGAATTCGCTCATTATAACTACGGCGGCATTTTATTACGTATTGCGATGAAACTTGGTGTACAATCAGAAAAGTTATTATTTAACACTTCTGTGGTAAAACGGTATTGATCAGCTGTCTGGAAGTGTTGTTTCTGAGCAAGTTTTTTTCTTTTCGTTGGCCACTCTCTAAAACTACTAGGACTACCCATGTCGTCTTTGGACAGGATAATTTTTTAATATTTCTTGTGCCATTTTGGCTTACTTACATTAATTTTTGTCAGCATATTTTTTCGTATTCGTCTTTGAAAGACACACACCCTTTCGCAATAATGACAATTGGCATTCAAGACAAGCACGCCTGCTAAACCTTCGGCGTAGGGCATGAACCGACATTTGGTTTGCGACTTCACATGGCTAAGAGCGCTTCTCTAATTGGTCAAGTGAACTGGGTTAGGCGAGTTCATCTCATTAGAATTTGGATTGTCAATATTTTAATACTGACTTGCAAAGGGGTGTTCAGGGTAGATCTACGTAAATGAAATAGATCTAGATAGCGATCAGATTTTAAAACATTAAAATGCTATTAAAACATAAAGTATCCATTCTATTTCTAATAATTTTGGAGCAATTAAAAAATATTATTTTTTTAAAAACAGTTTTTACTCTTAACCCTTAGCGTAGTATGCTGACTTAACTTTTCTCCCTGTAGTATTCAGTTTAGAATAATCCATTAACGCATCTACAGAATAGGGAATGTTATCCGCTTTCAAAACGAATAGATTTTTTTTCTTTAAAGAAAAAAATGACAAATAGCGGAACATTTGCAGTTGCCTTAGACCTATATAAAGAGTATTTTTTTTCTTAACTATGCTTTTTGCATGAAGATCACATCTTATATACAAAGTTAGCTTATAAATATTAAATTGATGGTTTTTAACTATTCATGTGAGCTAGATCTAGATCTTGCTCTTGGCGTCACGGGGAGGTTGGACTCTGATCTGACAAATCCTGTTAAATGTAAAATGAGTGTTCTGTATGTGATTCAGTAACCAAATACAATATTGTACTCAAAATAACTAACTTGCTAAGGCTGGGGTGATTTCATGAGGAATCATGCCATTGTCACAATTCTAATAGTAATAAGGTACACTGTACCAAGTCCTACGAAAGTAGGAAGTTGAAGGATAAGAATTAGAAACACTCAATGAACATTGTATGATCTCTCTGTATCTGACCCGAGCCGCTGTGAATTTTCATTTTCTTTCTATCTGTTTTTTTTTAACATCCTTAATATGGATAAAGAAGCTCCTTTTCAAAAATATGGATGTCTTGTTTCTACAAATGATCAACTCATCATTCAGGTGTGCAAGGATGGCTCTAGACTAATGTTATCCGCTGGAGTTTGGGTCGCAAATAATGACATTCCTTTCTGTATAACAAGAGTAGAATAGAAGATAAACAAAACAAAAATGCAAAATAACCTCCTTGGTTGATACTTATGATAAGAACATTTTGGAGGTGGTAACTTCAGAAATTACAAAAAAGGATGAAGTTGTAGTTTATGCTAATTTATGCATAAATTAACTAATGCATATAAATACTATATTTTTTTAAATCCAAGTAAGAAACTAAATGACATGTATTACACTTCTGCCTGCAAAATTCTATGGAAACATTTTGGTTTATATATAGGATTTTTATCAGGGACGTTTTACGTCCAAAAAAAAGGAACATGGGTTTGGATCAGAGGATAATTTATACTAATTTATGCAAAAATTAGCGCTCAGAAACAGGACTTTCATAATTATCTCTAACAAATTAGGATTCTGTATAAAAAAATACACATGTATGTCAAAGTTCATGGAAATATATTGCTAAATACAGAAATTAGGAGGTTTTAACTTCCCCTCACAACAAAAAACAAATCACGGAAAAGGTCCATATACTCATTTTTGGATTACTTAAATGTTCATAATTTTTTTTTCTGGACGGATTCTCAAAATTGCAAAATTTTCTTCTTTTGAGAGCAAGTTTTATAAATTCCAATCATTAGTTGGTAAATATTACAGCTTTGAAGTTTTGGATTGGCATTGGTACATAATATAGAATTACAAATTAAACAAAATTTGCGTGAAATAAGGCAGATTATAGTGATGGTGTGGGTATCACACAATAGTTTTGTACTAACGCTGCATAATTGTGGGAATCCGGAATAACAGTAGGTTTTTCAATTTACTTTCAAAAGGTAGACAGTTTCCATTAAAGTTATAGATAATCTAAACTTTTCTTACATTTTATTATCCTCAAATGCAGAAATTGAGTTTTAAAAACTGAGGAGGCCTACTCACTTCACATAATAAATACGGATCTGAATGGGTGCTTTTGTAAAAACATCAAGAAGCTTGCAACATTTTTTTTTCATTTTGGTTAACTCCATGTTTAACATTTTTTCTACTGGCATAAAAAATAAAACAGTAATCTTAATCTTCAATTTTCACTCCTCCTTGCTTTTTTCCTCCTTTTTCTTTCTTTTCCGCGATTGCCTTGCAGAATTTTTCCTCCATCTATCGATGCCGCCTCTGTCATTGTCATTGCCGAAAGTGCTGGAAACTGCAATGCTAGTGTGTGTCTTCTATTTAGCGCTTGCGCGTCGTGTAAGCCTTTGTTTAGTCTTTTCAGTCTTCGCCTAGCTGGATTAGCACTGTTTTCAATTGCCTCTGACCTGAGCTATCTATATGATTATCTAGTTTAGAATCTAGAATCCATAAAGTGTCTCCTTATATAGTGAAATTGTTTTTCTGCATTCAAAGATATGTTAATTGCAACATTTTAAAGAATGTTAATCATGCTTCCCTTTTATTAAATAATGTGTGTGGTAGGATCTCGCGAGTTTGGCAACTCTTACAGTGTATTTTCCTCCTTTTTGACTTTTCCTCATTATGAACACTGAATACTCGATTGAATGAGCTGGGTTGACAAGTATCTTGAATTCTTTACAATATCTCACCATAGCCTTCACTCTCACTGCATTATTTGTACTCCAGAAGTTTGCTCTGAATGGTAAATCTGGTATTTTGTAGAGCATTTCCTTTGAGATCTGTAGGGAATTTCCTCTTGCATCCCTGAGCAGCGCTACTGTAATGGTTGAGTTAGGGGTGTTACCTTTTTCTGCTCTGATCTGCCCTGTCTGAAGGTAACCAATTGGTTAGGCAAAGCAGACAAAAATTTTCCTGTTGTAAAGGAGCTCTACCAATCAATCAATCAATCAATCTATAAGTCTTTGCAAAAATTAAATGAAAGATCACTTTTCAAGGATTTCATTGTATCAATTTATCCTTACTCATTTGATCTTCCCAGGCATATAAGGAGACACTTTATGGAAAGCAGTACGTGTAATTCATTATTGGTTGGTACCCGGAAAACTGGTATTCCCACATATGCACCTTGGATCAGCTGAAGGAGGCAAGTAAGGTTCCCTTCATCACAGTCTACCATACTGCACCAGGAGCCAAGATTGACAGAGGTTGGCATGGTAGTAAGTAGAGTAGATGGGGTGGGATTTTGGAAGATTGATTTTAGCCTTTAAATAATTTCTAAATATATAATTTCAGAGTTCAGTATTGAAGGTTCTTCCAGTCCCTTGAGTTTTCCAAGAATTTTAGTAACAAATTTAGGCGTGCTAAGTGACAGAGAAGACAGTTCAAATATCATAGAAGCGCGTAGGTTGGCATGCTAGGCTGAAAGTTCAGGAAAAGTATTGAGAGCATAATACTGCGTTAGGCTAATTTTTTTTTTGCTTAGCAAAGACAAAAGAAATTGTGTTTATTCATCTCCTTTGGTAAATGGGAGATTGAGGCTCTTTACTGTTAATGTGTAATATTAGTCTTGCATGAGTTTTTATCATAACTCAGTTTTTTCATGAACTATCACCAGAGCTCTGAGTCATTAATTCCCTCAGATAATCCTAAAAAAAGATGACTCTTCTATATAGCAGAACATTTCCTTCCTCCTCCTCTCTTTCTCTCTAGGTAAACCCTCCCTATTCCACCCATACTTTTCTCCTCCAGACTGCCCAGCAGTTCACTGAGCCCGTGGTTAGGATGCTCAACACGCCTGACACCAGTCTCATCATATCACCGGGTACCCTGAGGCCCCTGTGGCCTATGATGCTGTCTGGGTTTAGGCCTTTGCTTTACCAAATGCAGCTGCCAAGTATGTATGAAGAGGAAAAGGTACTTAGGTTTTCATTGCAGAGAATGCATCACTTGCAAAAAAAAATTCATCTATATACATTTTTTGTATAAAAGAATTCAAGATGGAGTCACCAGTCTTATGATTATCAGCCTTGCTCTGTCATCTCCAACATCAACATCATCAATGTCTTCTTTCTCTTCCTTTTCTTTATCATGATCATGAAATTTTTATGAATTCTTTTGAATGTCTTTAATATTGTGACAAAAAAAGTCTTTCTTTTGGATTGAAACTCAATTATTTTTTTTCATAGCATTTACTGCCCACAAAATGATTGTCATACTTGAGCTAGCCAGTACCTAGAATTTTCTACAAATTGCAATAATTTTTCAAGCCAAGGTATAAAGGCTTTACAAGCTGTGATGTGCTGTACATAGACAGAAGTAAAACATAATAGAATACTTTACTTATTGGTTCTTTATAACCATCTTATTTGTCAATGCTCAGCCCACTTTAGAAGCTTAATCTTGAAAGTATGTAATTCAATACAATAACCTTAAGTAATTTGCACACAAAAGTAGAAACAAAGCATGTAACTCAGGACAGAAAAAATCTTTAAGAAAAGATATATTTTACACTCTGATAGAACTGTAAAAAATTCAAATTCCAACCTCAGAGTTTTCGTCTGGATGTTTCAAATCGTATAACAGAGTGATTTTGTTATTCATGACATCTTCACTCAATTCTCACAAAGATGATTCCTTGCAATGCTGAAATTTAAAAGGCTTAAAGTTATTAAGGGAAATAAGATTGAAATTATCCATAACTATGCTCATCTATCCAACAAATATGCTAGGGAGTGATTCTAACACAAGCTACCATCAATATGTTGTATTAGACATTTCAGTAGATACTATTAACCAAAGCTCTTTTTTAGAACTCAAGAAACAGTGTTAATTATTCTGGCACCAGAATAGAAAAATATGATAGCAAAAGAAACTTTATGAAATTTTCGATCTTATGTAAACTTCCAAAAACAAAACAAAAAATAGTAAATAAATAAAATAAAAGTACAATCATGACACTCATTGTTTTTTCAACTAAACCAGATTGGAGGGAAGAGGGACGAAGCTTGAAGACTTTGAAAAGATAACCATGCCATGTATTGCGTTATGGATTCTACAAAATTGCTGCGATTATGCAAAATATGGCTTTCACGCCTAAAGGAGATCACATTGCATGGACTCATGTGGAACAATCAACCAGTAAGTCCATTTTTTTTTTTTTGCAGAGGTTTTGACATTTTCTGCTCAGTTCTAGCATATGAAAATTTTGTCTGTCTTTGAATATTTTTCAACAATCTTTCTTTTTTTATATACTATTTTATGAAAATATTTACGTGTCTATGTATAGTATGTAGATCTTATATCTCACCGGCATGTCTTGATATATCAACATATTTCAATTTTTTGGACCTTGCTTGATTTTACATTTTGCTTTTGAATAGATGATAGACTGTACTGATACAAACTGTTTTACTTAACAGTTTAGAAAAAATCCCTTGTCTACTGCAGTTACAAAGTCATATGATCTGTGCTGTGCTGATCCCAATACCTTCTAATAGACAGGCTCTATCAACATGATCCATGTTGTGCTGATCCCAATACCTTCTAACGGACAGGCTCTATCAACATGATCCATGCTGTACTGATCCCAATACTTTCTAATGGACAGACTCTATAAACATGATCTGTGTTGTGCTGATCCCAATACCTTCTAATGGACAGGCTCTATCAACATGATCTGTGCTGTGCTGATCCCAATACCTTCTAATGGACAGGCTCTATCAACATGATATGTGTTCATTACCCCAGACTCTGTTATCAACTTTCATCTATGATTGATGTACTGCATCCAAGTGTTGTGTTTGGCTACAGAGATATCCTGCTAATCTTTGGCATCTTCCTGGCGTATGAGACCTAAAGTGTGGGGCTTAAACAAGTCAATGACTCCAGATTTCTTGGCATGAGCATCTCTAATGTTGAGGGTAGGAACCAAAAGGAATTTCTATCCTTTCGATTTTTATTTGCATTTAACATAACTTAGAAATTAAAGGGCTTTCTTGGAATCCACTAGGTTTTTGACTGTTGAGAAAATATAGAAGTCATCAGTCTGAGTCACACAAAAAAACTGCAGTTGTGTAAAATATCACTAACCAACTAAGCTGATACTTTTTTAAAATTGATTTTCATTGAGGAAATATTGTTTAAAATCTCTCGGTGACTCATTATTTTTTTTACAATATTGTCTAAGAAGAGCCATTATTTGTAGTTTTCTTTTACTCAAATCATAAGAAGGCACCAAATTCAAACCTGATCACCAATTTGTGTTGAATCAATTCCAAATTTTCGCCACACAACCCTTTTTTAAGTATTGACATTTTTATCAAATATTCCTTGATTTGCTTTTCCTGTATTATGTAAGACACATGGGGCTCAACAGAATGTTCAATTCAATTTGCATTGGAATTTTTACCTGATAGAGCTTCAAGAAGTGATAAAAGTATACATTATTATACATTAAGGCTTCTCTTTGTCACCCTAATTTGTTGCAAAACTGAAAGCATTTGATTTTCTACTGAAGGATATTGTGGAAAAGTCAGATAATAAACTGGGGCTAATTTTTTCCTCTCTCATATTTGCTCATAAGAACAGTTCAATTGTTAATCTTTTTTTCAGATAGAAGATAGAGTGAGAGAACCAAATCACAAGCTGCTGGTGGAGGAAAACTTGCGTGTATGTAACTTGATTACCACAGGCACGACTATCTTGACTGGCCGCAGCACCAACGTAACAACATCACCCGCTGCTGATGATGGAGGATGAGTTTTCCACAGCGTCCACAACGTCAGGGATCTTTCAGTGGTTGATAGTATCCACCCCAACTGACAGGGGTCGCCTGTTAAACATCCAGAGATGAAAGTGGAAAACAAGTTGACAACTGCTGTGGAGTTCCATGGTCCATCAAGCTCAGGGGCATCTCAGGAACAGCAAGACCCTGGTCAGCATATCCAACTAAGAAAGAATGGCTAAAAGGTGCTGAATGAAGACAAAAATAGATAGACGAGGATGGGAAAGACACAAAAGAGGATGAGGTATGAAAGATGGATGGTAGAGAAAAGATATGTGTGGAGGGAGACGGATAAAGGATACTGCTAAAGAAGAGAGGATTGAGTACAGAGATAGAGAGCTAAGGATGGTAAATTTTTAGATGGAAGTTGAGGGATGGAGAATGAAGGAATAAAATTCCTCACACTATTCTACAGATTTTAATCCTGGTCATGAAATATATTGAGGCATTTGGAATATCTATATTTTTTCCTTGTTTTTGAAATGTGCAATATCGAGCAAATTTTTTTGATGTGATACATGTTGTTTTGATTCAAACTTTAGTTTTAATTTAATCTTTGAATTAAGTTGACTTTTTCTGGTGATGGAGGTTTCATTTTGAAATAGAATTAACTATTTAAGATTTGATTTAACTAAATTGGGTGAGGTAGTAGGAGGAGGGGTAAAAAAGCATGAATGAAGATAATAAATGCAACATATACGCATTCTTTTTCATATTTCTACATTTTTTCCCTTTTTCTTTACACCGTAACTATTTAAGAATAGATTTAAAAAATCTTTGTGAGGTGGTGGGCGGAAGGGTTCAGAAAGCATGAGTGGAGATAGTCAATCTATCAAATTTACCTTTTTTTTTAATTTCTACCTTTTTATCCCACTGTCTTTACACCGTAACTCTGTGTTGTATAATAATTAGCTTTTTTCCCTTTATTGTGATGAGCTGATGTGTGTATATATGTGATATGTAAAGACGGGAATCATATAAGCCTTGTTTCCATATTTTGTTTCTGTTACAGGAAATCCCCTTCCTCTTCTCTGTAGAAAGTTAAGGGAAATTAGATTTGCTTCTGCTTTTGAGATTTGCATTCTTTCAAATAGAAAAAAAACATGAATGTTTCATTATAGAAAAGAAATAGTTCCTTTTCTATCAATGTTGGTTTTATTTGTTGTTCCCAACTCACCTTAATATTTGTAATAATGAATTGCCATCTTAGCAGGTGCCAGTATCTCAAGAGAGAGAAAAAGAGAGATATTTGATTAAAAGACTATGACTACATTAACATGCTCCATATTAATTGCTTCCCTTTACAAAATTTCTTTGGCATGCCACAATCTGTATTATTTTATTGTTTATTAAAAAAAAGTTAGTGAATTTGTGCACCAAATTTTAGATTAACCATCTAGGAATTTGAATGGTAACGAAGTCATCAATTGATAATAACAGTCAAATACCATGAACATTTGCGTTGTTATTGTGATATATTACTTCTCTTGATAAGGTCAATGTTTAATAATTTGTTCCTGGTTTAATTATTTTTTTGTTGTTGTTCTGTTTAGTTTTTGTTTTTTTCATTATTTATTTTGTCACAATTTTATTACAGCTGCAAGATTTATCTCAGCAGTAAAGATGCACAAAGGCCAATCTTTGAATCAAATTAGCAAATCAATCATTATGTGGATCAGGTGTTAGTGAGATAATAATAATAATGATCAGTCTTGTAGTAAAAAATGTCAATCCTAAAGTTTAACCGATATTGCCATGGCTTTGATTATTTTGCTTTCAAAATATATCATGTTGTATGTTTTTCTTTTATACTGTACTGTACACTTTTAATTTAAAGATGTTGCAAAGATTATTTTTGTTATTAAAGAATTGAAATCTTTTATTTTTCCTTTTGCTTTAGTTCAATCTAAAGTTTAAAGTGGATGAAAGGCTGAGTAGTTTATTGCTGCTGCTGCAATGATATGCTGTAAACACATTGATCTGGGACCAAAGTCCTGAGCAAAATGGCAAACGTGATTGCTAGAAATTTTATAAAGTGAATTTGGATCCAAACCCATGATAACGCTTGTCAGAATATTTTACATTTAAAATTGCAAGATTTCAGTCACTTTTTCATGTCATGCAGTTTTGCAATCAAAAGCTAAACAGTTTAAGTTAAACTAGAAACTTTTGATGAGAACTCGTGGAAATAGTTCAAAGAATGACTTGAATCAACTTAAGATGTTCCTTGCTTGAAGGAGTAATTCCTTGTCAGAATAGGTAAAATTGCAAGTGACAAAATAATAAATCGAAAGTTACATTGTACAGGTAATGAAAATGCTGTACTAATATTTCTTTTACTCGGCTATATGAATCAGACAAAGAATGGTGGGACAAAAAGTACATTGAAATATCTGTTTGAAACAGTCTTGTACTTTTGCCGTGTTTTGGCCGGTAGTTATGGACATAAAACAACTCTCCGACGATTATATTAGTGCATGTGATTAGATAAAGAAAGTTTTGTTACACTTTCATAAAAAAGTGTTCGAAATCCTAACAAAAGTTAAGCTATCACTTGAATCAGAGTAATAGCCTTGCTATCAAATCCAACACGGAAGAGCCTCGTTGGGCATTCAACAACTTTGTCTCTCTATTTCTCTTTCTCCCTGTATTTTTACCTTCAACCCTCTTTGTTTCTGTCTCTCTCTGTATCTTCCATGCCTCACTTCCCTCTGTCTATGACACTGTATAACTGATTCTTTCTCTTAATGTGTTTCACTTTTTTTCTTCTCTCTCTCTCTCGTTCTGAACCTCTTTCTGTCTGTCTGTCTGTCTGTCTGTCTGCCTCTCTCTCTCTCTCTCTCTCTCTCTCTCTCTCTTTATATATATATATATATATATATATATATATATATATCTTTCTTTCTATGCCTCTCTCTCTCTCTCTCTCTCTCTCTCTCTCTCTCTCTCTCTCCTTCTTTGCTTCTTTCCCTATACGTTTGATACATGAAGTTTATCTTTTGGTCTATGTCTTTATCAGTTTATTACTAAAAATTTCTCTCTATGTGTCGCTATTTATTAAAAAAATAGCCTTTTAAAAATAGAAATTTATGAACAAAATTGTGAGAATATGCGTCGCAGGTAAACCACTTGAAGATAGTGTGTCAATGTTTATTTATGTGGATCAGGAGAGAGTGAATATTGCTTGGCAAGGCAACTGCCAGGAACTGGCTCCAAGCCTTAACGGTGTTAAGGCCCGTAAAACGGTCAAGGTCCACATACTATGACGGCCCGCGCCTGTCGTCATTTATGCTTTGGGTTTGATGTGGCTCCTCCCATAAAACACCGGAATGCGCACTTGTGTGCATCACTTTGGTGCTTGGATGCTGGCAGGGAAGTTTTGTCGTGGGTCGTGTGAGAAGCACAACCTGCTCAGAGGTACCGGCGACTTGGGTACTTCGTCGATGTGGTGTCGGTGGGCCGGCTATCCTGAGAGTGTCTATATGGCGGAGGTTCAGAGCTGAAACCCTTCACCCCTGCAATCGAATGACATTTCTCCCCTGATGGGGAGTTGGATATCTTCCTTTATAGGGAAATGGATTTTTTTTTAATTTTTGAAAGGGGCATTATCCATCAAATATGCAACACCCTTCTATTTCTTTGTTATCTTTCATGTGAGCGACATTTAACATTTAACTGGTGATTGGCACGTCATATCTGCTTTTCAGTACTAAAACCGTGATAAAATCTGCCTCGATGAGAATCTAAGTAAATAGCGACATATAAGGACAAATAGTTTGTAATCAACTGATATAGACAGAGACATAAAGGTAAAATTAATTTATCCAAAGTTTGAGGAGAGGGGCAAAGAAAAAGAGATAGCTAGAAACGGTGTGGAAAAAAATTAAAGAGAGAAAAGTAATGTATTGATAGAGACACACACCAAAAAAAAAGATATATTTATCTCAAGTGGGTGACGAGACGAAAAAAAAAAAAAAAAACCGAAAAAAATTGTCATTTTAAGTGAGGGGAGAGACAAGAAGAAGAAGAAGAAGAAGAAGAAGAAGAAGAGAGAGAACGTGTGAGAGAGAGAGAGTGAGAGAGGAAGAGAGAGATAGATAGATAGATGGAGAGAGAAAGAAAGAGGGCGAAAGGGAGGGAGTTAGAAAGACTGATAGGGCTTGGATCGGACATAACCCGGAAAAAGAAAGAATCACAAAAAAGGTAAAGTAAAGAGCGATGGAGCAGTAGAAATAGAGAGAGGGAGAGACACAGAAAGAGAAAAAAAGAGAAAGAGAGAGCGCACGTATTAAGGGAAAAAAAAGTATAAAAAAAAACAACAAATAAATGAGGTTTCTCGTGTATAGAGAGAGAATAAACTTTATACAGACAATTTGACAGATTATGAGATAGAGAGAGACAGATAGAGAGAGAGCGAGAGACAGACAGCAGACAGACAGACAGAGAGAGAGCGCGCGTATTAAGAGAAATAAAGTGAAAAAAAAAGAAAGAAAGAAGGTCTCTCGGGTATAGAGAAAGAATGTACTATATACGGACAAATTGACACATTATGACAGAGACAGAGACACACACACACACAAAGTGAGTGAGAGAGAGAGGGGCAGGGTAAAAAAATGAAAGTGAAAGAACTAAGAATACAATAAAGAAATTGTCCCACACGGAGGTTAGAAAACCACAGAAATACAGAAACATCAGCAGAGAACAGTGGTTAAAAAAATAGACCAGCCATATTCATAGACAGAGCGTGTACATTGACGCTTGTTCATGAAAGAATTTGGGATTGAAATAACATGGAGATAAAGGAAAGACAAATTTAGAAAGATTTATAATAATTAAGAGTAAGAGAGAGAAAGGGAGAGAGAGAGAGAAAGAGAGAGAGAAGAAAGCAAATGGGAGTGAAGTAAGGATAGGATAAAAAAAAAATGAAACAGAGGGAGACAAAAGGAGATGCAGTGAGGAAGATCAAGAATCAGAAATAGAATAAAGAAATAGCGACACATAGAAAAAGAGAGATTAAAAAATTGCCATGGACGCATCTAATAAAAATAAAAATAATTCGAAAATGGCAACATAGAGAAAAAGAGAAAGAAAGAGAGAGAGAGAGAGAGAGAGAGAGAGAGAGAGAGAGAAAGATAGACAGCAAGAGAGAGAGAAAGCGTGTAAAGACACTAACAGTAAGACTTACTCTAACAGTTAGAGACACAGGTCTAGAGATACAGTGAGCTGTATAGAAACATGGACAGAGGCTTACAGAGAGAGAGAGAGAGAGAGAAAGCGTGTAAAGACACTAACAGTAAGACTTACTCTAACAGTTAGAGACACAGGTCTAGAGATACAGCGAGCTGTATAGAAACATGGACAGAGGCTTACAGAGAGAGAGAGAGAGAGAGAGAGAGAGAGAGAGAGAGAGAGAGAGAGAGAGAGAGAAAGCGTGTAAAGACACTAACAGTAAGACTTACTCTAACAGTTAGAGACACAGGTCTAGAGATACAGTGAGCTGTATAGAAACATGGACAGAGGCTTACAGAGGAATAACAAGAACGGAATAGAAGAAGTAGCGACACGCAGTTACAAAGAAGGACGGATTAGTATACTGATTTTAATGCGGACAAAACTTTTACAAAAAAAATATTCAGACAGACAGCGTGGAAGGGAAATGACCCAAAAATAAAGAAAAAAATAGGAGACACAGTTAAAGAGAAGGAGTGAGCTTTATACATACTTAGACAAAGGAATAAAGAATATATATCAAAATTCTTAGACGAGAGTAAGGGTGAAAGAGAGAGAGAGAGAGAGAGAGAGAGAGAGAG
>JAWDGP010002731.1:25000-27500 GCA_033675545.1 Elysia crispata | reverse complement strand
GCAAAGATTTAAAAAAAATATATTAATAGACTAAAAATAGACTAGAGGAACACAGAAGAGAGAGAACGAGAAAGAGAGAGAGAGAGAGAGAGAGAGAGAGAGAGAGAGAGAGAGAGAGAGAGAGAGAGAGAGAAAGAGACAGAGACAGACAGACAGACAGACAGACAGACAGACAGACAGACGGACAGACAGACAGAAAGAAAGACAGTAAAAGAGAGTGTGGAAGAAAGAGGAAGGAAAAAAGAATAGGAAAGAAGAAAAGATGACACATAGTTACTGAGGAAGACCGATTAATATACTAATTAAGATGACACATAGTTACTGAGGAAGACCGATTAATATACTAATTAAGATGACACATAGTTACTGAGGAAGACCGATTAATATACTAATTAAGATGACACATAGTTACTGAGGAAGACCGATTAATATACTAATTAAGAAGACACATAGTTACTGAGGAAGACCGATTAATATACTAATTAAGATGACACATAGTTACTGAGGAAGACCGATTAATATACTAATTAAGATGACACATAGTTACTGAGGAAGACCGATTAATATACTAATTAAGATGACACATAGTTACTGAGGAAGACCGATTAATATGCTAATTAAGATGACATATAGTTACTGAGGAAGACCGATTAATATACTAATTAAGATGACACATAGTTACTGAGGAAGACCGATTAATATACTAATTAAGATGACACATAGTTACTGAGGAAGACCGATTAATATACTAATTAAGATGACACATAGTTACTGAGGAAGACCGATTAATATACTAATTAAGATGACACATAGTTAGTGAGGAAGACCGATTAATATACTAATTAAGATGACACATAGTTACTGAGGAAGACCGATTAATATACTAATTAAGATGACACATAGTTACTGAGGAAGACCGATTAATATACTAATTAAGATGACACATAGTTACTGAGGAAGACCGATTAATATACTAATTAAGATGACACATAGTTACTGAGGAAGACCGATTAATATACTAATTAAGATGACACATAGTTACTGAGGAAGACCGATTAATATACTAATTAAGATGACACATAGTTACTGAGGAAGACCGATTAATATACTAATTAAGATGACACATAGTTACTGAGGAAGACCGATTAATATACTAATTAAGATGACACATAGTTACTGAGGAAGACCGATTAATATACTAATTAAGATGACACAACTGAATTACTGAATTACAGACCGAAATAGACAGAGACAGTAAAAAAATGTATCGGTAGTGAAAGAGAGATAGATAGAGTAAAAGAGAGAAAGATCGACAGACAGACAGACATGCAGACAGACAGACAGAGATGTAAGAGAGAGAGAGAGAGAGATACTGATGAAAAAGACAAAATGTAAAAGCGGAAAACCTGGAAGAGAGAAAAGAAAAAGATCACGAGTAACCTTTTAGCAAGCGCATCAACTCTTTACAATACGTTTAGAAAAAATAAACACAACTCATGTATAAAAGCGATTACAAGGAAAAACATAAAAAATGCGTCTTTTTTTGTATGCCTGTGTCGTAAGTATTAAGTATTGAATGATAAAGTTGTTGAATACACATAGATCTTTTTACTCAAGTAGAGAAACTATCAGAGAAACTAAAAAAAAAAAGATCTAAATCATGATTTTATTCAAAGACATTAAACTGTTCGGGCAAAGTAATTCGTATTATCTACTGCCGGTATACCCCCCCCCCCCCTCCCCACAACCCATCCGCCCCCTTATCCTCCTCCAAAGGACTCAATATACAGCAAAGAAAAAAAGCAGAGAGTGAATCATAGAGATTGAAAGACGATCATGTCGGCCGAGGCATAAAAACATAAGACGAGCAATGAAATAATTAACCGCTGATGAGAAAGAATAAAAGTGTAGCGAAACACATTTAGAAAGGAACACGGATAAATATAGTGATTTTGAAGCAAAAACAAAGTTTACAAAAAAAATTCATAATATGGAGAGAAGAGGCACATAGGAGAGTGAGAGAGAGAGAGAAAGAGATGAGGCACACAGTAGAAGAGGAGAGAGAGAGAGAGAGAGAGAGAGAGAGAGAGAGAGAGAGAGAGAGAGAGAGAGAGAGAGAGAGAGAGAGAGAGAGAGAGAGAGAGAGAGAGAACTCGGAATAGGAAAAAATAAAAAAAAGAAAGAAATGCGGTCACTAAGGTATGGAGAAAGGGTGGGCTTGATACAAACCGAGACAGAGGCATAAATAAAATAATGATATCAAAATTCATAGATCAGAGGTGGGTAGAGGGAACCAAGGAGACTGATGACAATAAGGTTCAAACGTTTAAGTTTGGCTGGCTAATATTGATTCAAAGACCAGAAAAGTGAAGACGCCAAGTTTCGGCAGAGGGTGGAAAAACAAAGAAATACAAAAACATCAACTAAAGAAGAAAGGTTGAAAAAATTGAGAAAGAATATTTAGAAAGATTTAATAAGAAGTCAGAATCATCAAGGGAGA
>JAWDGP010002731.1:10000-22500 GCA_033675545.1 Elysia crispata | reverse complement strand
TGGCCGACGCATAAGAAAATATAAGACGAGCAATGAATTAATAAAATGCTGATGAGAAAAAAAATGGAAGAAATAGCAACATACAGTTAGACAAGGACACTGATAAATATACTGATTTTGATGCAGACACAAAGTTTAGTAAAAAAAAACTTCTTAAAAGAGAGAGAAGAAGCACACAGCAGAGTGAGAGAGAGAGAGAGAGAGAGAGAGAGAGAGAGAGAGAGAGTCAGACAGACAGACAGACAGACAAACAGAGAAAAGGAGAGTTTGGAAGAGGACGAACTAAAAAAGACAGAAAGAAATAGTCCCACTGTATAATATAAAAATAGTTAATTGTAGACCGAATTAGACAGAGACAAAAAGAAAAAAAATGTATCGAAATTGAGAGGGAGATAGATAGTCAGAGAAAGGTAGAGAGAGACCGACAGACAGACAGACAGACATGTATAAGCATGATATTATTCCAAGACATTAAACTATGCGAGCAAAGTGATTCGTATTATGTACTCCAGGTTTAGCCATTCAGATGGTTGCGGGAAAAGAGGTATATAAGTATTAAAATATTGAGTTCATTTATATCTTTTTCATGGACCGTTTAATTTTTTTTCTTCCAAAGTATCTACCATATAGGAAAGATAAAAAGCAAAGACAGAATCATAAAGATTCAAACACAGTCATGGTATAATATTCAGAAAAGAGAGAAGATAAAGAAAGAAAGAGATATGGAGAGAGAGAGATAGAGAGAGAGAGAAAGAAAGTTTCACAGCAAGAGAGAGAGACAGCGTGTAAAGGAAAAAACCCGTAAATAGAAAGAAATAGTAAACATAGGTATAGCGATACAGTGAATTATGTATAAACATGGACAGAGGCTTAAACAAAATACATGAAGTTTTATAGAACAGAGAGAGAGAGAGAGAGAGAGAGAGAGAGAGAGAGAGAGAGAGAGAGAGAGAGAGAGAGAGAGAGAGAGAGAAGGAGTGAACGGGTAAAAAAAGAAGCAAAAAAGACAGAAATGAATAGTCCCAATGTGTAAGAAAGAAATAGTGAATTATAGACTGGAAAAGACAGAGACAGAAAGAATGTATCGGAAGTGAGAGAGAGAGACAGAGAGAGAGAGAAAAGAAAGAGAGGGTCAGACAGACAGATAGAGACAGACAGACATACAGACAGAGATGTAGGAGGACAAGGTAAGAGAGACAGATTTTGATGAAGGAGAAAAAGTGTGAAAGAGGAAATCCTTGAAGAGAACAAAGAAAAATAACACGAGTTTAATCATTTATCAAGCGCATGATTTTTTTGAAGAAAAATTAACGACAACCTAAGTTATAAAGAAGATAGAAGGACAATTGGAGATAGAAAAGAGAAAGGAGACAGAGAGAGAGAGAGAGAGAGAGAGAGAGAGAGAGAGAAGGAGTGATAGTAATAAAACGAAAAAAAAAGACAGAAAGGAATTGTCTCACTGGGTAAGATAGAAATAGTGAATTATAGTCCGAAATAGGGAGAGACAGAAAGAAAAAAATGTATCGGAAGTGACAGAGATAGATATAGGGATAGAGAGAGAGAGAGAAAGAGAGAGAGAGAGAACGATAGTCATACAGACAGACAGACAAAGACAGACATATGCATACAGCAGACAGAGATGTAGAAGGACGAGGTCAGAGTGACAAAAACTGATGAAGGAGACAAAGTGTGAAAGAGAAAATCCTTGAAGAGAAAAAAGAAAAAGCCCACGAGTTAATTATTTATCAAGATCATTAACTCTCTTATATACGTGTAGAAAAATTAACCACTGATCTATAAAAAGTTTTAAAAGAAAAAAGATACAAAATGTGTCTCAATCGTATGCCTGTATCGTAAATCATATCTAATGAAAAAATTATGTCGTTTAATACGCATTGATCTTTATGGTATAAGAAGAAAAACTATCAAACAAATTTAATATAACGATCTTAATCATAATTTACAAAGACAAGAAACTGTTCGGGCAAAGTGATTCATATAATGTAGGCTTGTTGTAGCCACAAGGGATGCTGGCGGGAAAATTGCATAAAAGTATCAATTAGTTGGGCTCATTGACACCCACCCAATAGACCCCCTATCCCCCACTGAAACAACAGCATGCTGTTACAAGAGAAACTGGGGACGCAATATGCAGGCCGGTGTATCAGAAAATAAAAGTCGAACGATGAAAATAAGTCAAAATAAAAAAAAAATCCACCAACAACCCCATAACAGATGGGTTCCATGAAAAGTTTTGCAAGAAAAACTGGCTCCCAATTGGAGCGGTAACGTGAAGCAAGGAAACTAATGACCATAAGGTTGTAACGATAAAAGATCGCTGGTAAATATTGATTCAAATACAAGAAAGATGAAAAAACACCTACTTTCCATAGAGGTTAGAAACATCAGCAGAGTGGTTTAAAAAAGATGGAAGACCAGGCATAGGCATAGACAGAGCGTGTACATTGACGCGTGTTCATTAAAGAATTAGAGATAGACATAACATGTAACAAAAGGAAGTATATATTTGGAATAAGATCAATATCATGAACAGAAAAAAAAAAAGAGAGAGAGAGAGAGAGAGAGAGAGAGAGAGAGAGAGAGAGAGAGAGAGAGAGAGAGAGAGAGAGAGAGAAAGAGCGAGACGGAGTGAGGTAGGCAGAGTGACAAAGTAAAAGAGAGGAGGGACACAGAAGGAATGATAGTTTAGAATGAGAATAATCAGAAATAGAAGAAAAAAAAAAGCGACACATATTTACAGAGAAAAAAAGATTAATAAACTACCATGGTTACATCTATTACACAGGGAAAAAAATCCATAATGATAGAAAAGAGGCAAAGGAATGCCGATAGATAGATAAATAGATAGATAGAGAGAGTGAGGGGGAGAGAGAGAGAGAGAGAGAGAGAGAGAGAGAGAGAGAGAGAGAGAGAGAGATTCAGATAGAGAGAGATAGAGAGAGAGGTAGAGAGGGAGAAAAGAAATGGCAGAGCGAGTGAGAGAGATTGAGAGAGCGTGGAAGGGAATTAACCCGTAAAAATAAAGAAATGGGGACACTCAGGTACGGAAAAAGAGTGAGCTATAGACACTCATAGACAGAAGATCTCAAACATGATTTTATTTAAAGATATTAAACTGTTCGGGCAAAGTAATTCCTATTGTAAACTCCAAGTTTTGCCATTGGGCAGGTGGCATGAAATAGAGGTATATAAGTATTAAAATGTTGAGTTCATTGATATCCATATAATGGACCTTTATTTTATTTTTTTTTGTTCCAAAGTATCTGCCATATAGCAAAGAGAAAAAGCAGAGACAGAATCATAGAGATTGAAACACAATCATTTCGGCCGACGCATTAGAAAAAAAAAAGAGCAATGAATATAGTTAGAAAAGAAGACGGATTGATATACTGAAGAGAGAGAAAGAAAGAGATAGGGAGATAGAGACAAAGAAAGAATGACAGCAAGAGAGAGAGAGAGCGTGTAAAGGATAAAACCCGCAAATAGAACGAAATCGTGAGACACAGATATAGAGATACAGTGAGCTACATATAAACATGGACAGAGGCTTGAAGAAAATATATCAAGTTTTATAGAACAGTAAGAGAGAGAGAGAGAGAGAGAGAGAGAGAGAGAGAGAGAGAGAGAGAGAGAGAGAGAGACAGAGAGAGAGAGAGAGAGAGACACACAGAGACAGAGAGAGAGACACAGAGAGAGAGAGACAGAGACAGAGAGAGAGAGAGAGAGAGAGAGAGAGAGAGAGAGAGACAGAGAGAGAGACAGAGAGAGAGAGAGAGAGAGAGAGAGACAGAGAGACAGAGAGACAGAGAGAGAGACAGAGACAGAGACAGAGAGAGAGAGAGAGAGAGAGAAAGAGAGAAGAAGAAGGGATCGGAAGAGGTCGAACCAAAAAGGACAGAAAGAAATAGTCCCTCTGGGTAAGATAGAAATGCTGAATTATAGACCGAAGAAGACAGAGACAGGAAAAAGAAAAAAAATATATCGTAAGTGAGAGAAATAGATTGATAGAGAGAGACAGAGAGAAAGAGACAGACAGACAGACATAGAGACAAAGACAGACTGACAAACAGTCAGACAGACAAAGACAGACAGACATGCAGACAGACAGACAGAGAGGTAAGACGACGAGGTATCAGGGAGAGAAACTGATGAAGGAGACAAAGTCTGAAAGAGGAAAACTGGAAGAGAGGTAAGAAAAAGCACACAAGTAAGTCATTTATGAAGCGCATCAACTCTTTACAATCCGTGTAGAAAATTATCGACAACTCATGTATAAAAATTATTAAAAAAAAAAAGTAAAAAATGATTCTTTTTCGTATGCCTGTGTCATAAGATGTATTAAGTTTTTAATGATAAAGTTGTTGAATACACATCTCTCTCTCAAATGCCCTGTCTGGAACAGACATCGGCGATCATGATTCTCCACCTGTCCCTATCTTCCGTCATCCGCAGTAAGGCTATGTTGTCTTTGTTGTTTCCTGTCACAAAAGAGCTCAAGCTGTCAAGAAATGTAATCCTTTGTCTACCTCTGCTTCTTGTACCTTCTATCTTGCCTGTAAGAGATAAAAATTCCAGTCCTTTATGGCGACATATGTGGCCTAAAAATTTCAGTTGCCTTTTCCTTATTGTTTTTATGAGGGATCTCTCTTGGTTCGTTTCTTCTAATATCGATTCGTTTGTCCTCTTTTCTTTCCATGATATTCTTAACATTCTCCTGTAGAACCACATTTCCGCTGCCTCTAAATTTTTCTTGGTTTCTGCAGTTATTGTCCAAGTTTCGCATCCATATAAAAGTATAGAATACACATAGATCTTTTTATTCAAGTAGAAAAACTATCCGACAAATTTAAAAAAAGTATCTCAATCATGATCTTATTCGAGACATTAAACTGTTCGTGCAAAGTGATGCGTATAATCTACTCCAGGTTTAGCCCCCCTCCCCCCCTCCCCTTTTTTTATCCTACTCCAAAGGACCCAAAATATAACTAAGAAAAGAAAAGCAGAGACAGAATCGTAGATATTGAAACACAATCATGTCGGCCGACGCGTAAGAAAATATAAGACGAGCAATGAATTCATAAAACGCTGATCAGAAAGAAATAAAAGAAAAAGCCACACACAGTTAGAACAAAAAAACGGACTAATATACTGATTTTGATGTAAACACGAGGTTTACAAAAATCATAGGCACACAGGAAAGAGTGCGAGAGAAAAGGAGAGAGAGAAACAGAGCGAAAGGGAAAAATAAGGAGAGAGAGAGAGAGAGAGAGAGAGAGAGAGAGAGAGAGAGAGAGAGAGAGAGAGAGAGAGAGAGAGAGAGAGAGAGAGAGAGAGAGAGAGAGAAACAGGCAGAGAGAGCGAGCGTATTAAGGACAAAAAAGTGAAAAATAAAAAAAGAAAGAAATATTGTCGCTCGGAAAAACTGAAAGAGTGAACTGTATACAGTCAAATTGATAGATCATGAGAGAGAGAGAGAGAGAGAGAGAGAGAGAGAGAGAGAGAGAGAGAGAGAGAGAGAGAGAGAGACAGACAGACAGACAGACAGACAGACAGACAGACACAAAAACAGGCAGAGAGAGCGAGCGTATTAAGGGAAATAAAGTAAAAAAAAAAAGAAAGAAATAAGGTCACTCGGGAAAACTGAAAGAGTGAACTGTGTACAGTCAAATTGATAAATCATGAGAGAGAGAGAGAGAGAGAGAGAGAGAGAGAGAGAGAGAGAGAGAGAGAGAGAGAGAGAGAGAGAGAGAGAGAGAGAGAGAGAGAGCTCATGTCGCTCGGCCAGCAAAAGGTAGGGGACAGAATTTGAATATGGATCAGAATGGGTTAAAAAATGGTGAATGAACAAAGAGGTGTAGTGAATAAAGACAAAAATAGATAAATGAAGATGGGAAGAAAACAAATCAGGAAGGAAAGAAGAATGGTAGATAATCGAAAATGTTTGATATGGGTAGAGAGAGACGGATAGAAAAAAAAGCTAAAGAAGGAAGATTGAGTGCAAAGATAGAAGACTAAGGATGGTAAATTTTGTATGGAAAGTGAGGGAGGGAAAATAGAGGAATAAAATTGATCAGTCTATCGTACTGATTTTAATCCCTGTAGCTGTTATGAAATATTTCACAGTTTTAATTTAATCTTTGATTTTGATTTACTTGGCTCAAGAGAGAAACAGAGAAAGAGAGAGAGAGAGAGGGAGAGAGAGACAGACAGACAGATAGACAGAGAGCGTCTCTATTCAAGATTCTCATTCATCATTTATGTACTCATATATATCGTTTATCTATTGCAAAACTGTTTGGCTCTAGCAGATTTTGTAACTAATATCTCTACAACTTATACATGTACTATCATCACCACTCATAAAGCACTACGGTATAATCAGTGTTTGTCGTTTATAGGCACGCAGAGAGAGAGAGAGAGAGAGAGAGAGACAGAGACAGACAGAGAGACAGAGAGACAGAGACAGACAGAGAGAGCGACAGAGACAGAGACAGAGAGAGAGAGAGAGAGAGAGAGAGAGAGAGAGAGAGAGATATCTGTAACCTCGTTAATAAAAAGAGTGACCATTCGAGGTACGAGAGAGCTGAAGACAGAGAGTGAGAGAGAGGGAAAAAAAGAGAGAGAGATAAAGATAAATAGAGAGAATGAAAAATAAATAATAAAAGAGATGTGCGAAGAATGACATCTTCTTAAAATGTACACAGTTCATTTTTATACAAAAATCTGTGATACCTTTTCTGTGGAATATACAAAATTATACATCCATTTTAAATTATATTTCACACTTGTTTATTTATAAAATTCCGTATATCTCATTTGCTGCCTCACCTCCTTCCCTTCGCCGACGGTGGTGTTCTTGTTTTTCTATTTGAATTTTTCCACTCTCTTTCTCTCTCTCTCTCTCTCTCTCTCTCTCTCTCTCTCTCTCTCTCTCTCTCTCTCTCTCTCTCTCTCTCTCTCTCTCTCTCTCTCTCTCATTTCCATCACTCAAGCACGGCTTACTTCAAGGATGATAATATTCCATGATTGTTTCTTTGTGTAGCAGTCTCTCTCTCTCTCTCTCTCTCTCTCTCTCTCTCTCTCTCTCTCTCTCTCTCTCTCTCTCTCTCTCTCTCTCTCTCTCTCTCTCTCTCTCTCTCTCTCTCTCTCTCTCTCTCTCTCTCTCTCTCTCTCTCTCTCTCTCTCTCTCATCATTCAAGCATGGCTTACCTAGAGTATAGGATGATTTATAGGTAATTGTGTTTCATTGTTCAACAACCTCTGTCTGTCTTATTTCTCTCTCTCTCTCTCTCTCTCTCTCTCTCTCTCTCTCTTTCTCTCTCTCTCTATTTCTATCTATCTATCTATCTATCTATCTATCTATTTATCTATCTCTTTAGTTTTTTCTCCATTTAACTCATATAACTCTAGCACGGTATGTCTCGTAAATTTTGCATAACATGTTTGACTGTATTACAGTCTACCTGGACTTTCCTCTTGGAAGGGAGTTAAATTTAAAAACAGGATAGACCGAGAGGTGGAGATAGAGAGAAAGAGGGAGAGAAAGGGAGAGGAACTAACAGTAGAGATCGACCAAGGGAAGCATACACAAGAAATGCTAGCACCAGCTGCGGGATTAAACTGTCTAATCATCGTAGCAGGGTTTAGCACTTGGAACAACACAGCAATATAAGCAGTTATAACTGCAACAACAATAAAAACATCAACAACAACAGCAATGCCCTAAGTTTGGAGATGGATGCTCCATCACAAGATTGGGAATCTGCCGAGTCTCATCCCTAAAGTCATCTTAACAGAGTGGTTTACAACTTAGGACACACAGGCAACATAAAAAGGCTGTAGCAAATTAATTTTTTAATTGATCCTGTAAAGAAATGGAAACAAAACACTCAAACAGTAAAAGTTACGAAGGGGAAGAACAAAAACAATAGCTTACAACGGGATTTTAAAAATACTGATCAACAGATGAAGTCACTAGGGTGATGGCGTGGAATGAAGGTTTGAAAATATTTATTTTTGGGTTCACTAGGTCTTACACCCATTTCATGGATCCCTAATTTCCTCATACCTTCGGAGGAATCCGCACATTCTAAAGAGACAAATTAGACACACAATCATAGAGACTGAAACACATGTCGCTTGACGCATAAGAAAATAAAGGACGACCGAATAAAAAACTGGGGAAAAAAAGCCGATGATCGAAAGGCATTCAACATAATATAAATTGTAAACATAAAGTAGACGTGTCAAAAGAAAAGTATGGCGAGAAAAAGTGTCTTCCAAATAGAACGGTAACGTGAAGCAAGGAGACTGATGACAATAAGGTTTTAGCGGAGAAGTATTGCTGCTAATATTGAGTCAAAGACCAGAAAAATGAAGACGCCAAATTTCGGCAGAGGATGGAAAAGCACAGAAATACAGAAACATCAACAATAAAAAGAAGGTTGAAAAAAATAGAGAAAGAATATTTAGAAAGATTTAAGAAGAAGTCAGAATCATCAAGAGAGACACAGAGAGAGAAAGAGAGAGAGAGAGAGAGAGAGAGAGAGAGAGAGAGAGAGAGAGAGAGAGAGAGAGAGAGAGAGAGAGAGAGAGAGAGAGAGAGAGAGAGAGAGAGAGAGAGAGAGTGGACGAACAAGAACGAAGAAGTTCAGAAAGAAATAGCGAAACACAGTAAGAAAATTTTATTTGATATCTTTTCTGCTTCAATTTAAAGTTCTTTGTGCATCCAACACCTTCGTTATTAAATTGAATACAATTTACGATACTATTTTTTTCTTTGTTTCGGCTTATTTCCCCCACGCGCTCTCTCAAACCCTCTCTCTCTCTCTCTCTCTCTCTCTCTCTCTCTGTCACTCTCTCGCTTGTCGCAGTTTCTCCATGTCGCTCTCTCTCTCTCACACACACACACACTCACTCTCTCTCTCTCTCTCTCTCTCTCTCTCTCTCTCTCTCTCTTCTCTTCTCTCTTTCACTCTCTCGCTTGTCGCAGTTTCTCCATGTCGCTCTCTCTCTCTCCCTCTCCCACACACACACACTCACACTCTCTCTCCCTCTCTCTCTCTCTCGCTTGTCCACTGTCTCTTTTTCTCTCGTCTCCTCTCCTTTTTTAATACTTCTTTTTAGCTGTTTGTCCCATCTTAAACCAGCCTATTAATCAGTCTTACTCTGTAACTATTTCTGGTACTTCCTCTTTGATTTCCTCTCTCCCTGCCAAATCATTTTCAATCTATCTCTCTTTTCTTTGACTTTAATCTTTCATTTTCGAAACATTTTTTTTAAATCTTTTCAAGATATTTCCATGGAAGTTTATTAGTCTTCCTCTCTCAAGGACACACCAAAAAATTAAAAGACAAGAGATGAAAATACTAATAAAAAGCCGATGTTCGAAAGACATCCAACATAGTATAATTTATAACCATATAACAGATATGTTCCATGTAAGGTTTCGCGAGAAAATGTGGCTTCCAATTAGAGCAGTAAAGAAATAAAAGAAATAGCAACACTCAGTTAGAAAGGAACACGGATTAATATACTGATTTTGATGCAGACAAGGTTTACAAAAAAAAATCATAGTAGTGAGAGAGAGAGAGAAAGAGATAGATGGAGAGAGAGAGAGAAGTGGCACACAGTAGAAATAGACAGATAGATGGAGAGAGAGAGAATGAGAGAAATATAAGAGGCACACAGAAAAGAGAGAGGAAGATAGACGAAGAGAGAGAAAGAGAGGGAGTGAGAGAGAGAGAAACAGACAGACAGATAGACAAACATACATAGGAAGTAAGGACGAAAGAGGAAGAAAAATAAGAATAAGAGAGACGAAAAGACGACACATAGTTACTGAAGAAGATTGATTAATATACTGATTAAGATGAGACAGAAAAGATTAAAAAAAAATATATATATATATATATATATATATATATATATATATATATATTCAAAAAATGGACTAGAGGAGCACAGAATAGGGAGAACGACAGAGAGAGACAGAGAGAGAGAGAGAGAGAGAGAGAGAGAGAGAGAGAGAGAGAGAGAGAGAGTAAGGAAGAAAGGCAAAGAGCGAGTGAGAGAGACAAAGAGAGAGAGAGAGAAAGAGAGAGAGAGAGAAAGAGAGAGAGAGAGAGAGAGAGAGAGAGAGAGAGAGAGAGAGAGAGAGAGAGAGAGAGAGTAAGGGAGAAAGGCAAAGAGCGAGTGAGAGAGAGAGAAAGACGAAAACATTGATTAAGCGTGTGAGAGAAATAACCCGAGGGGAAAAGAAAGGAATTATGACACACAGATGAAAAGAAAGAGTAAGCTTTATACAGACAAATATAAAGTGATAAAGAGAGGTTTAAAGAATTCATATAACAGATAGAGAGGGGGAGAGAGAGAGAGAGAGAGAGAGAGAGAGAGAGAGAGAGAGAGAGAGAGAGAGAGAGAGAAATAACCCGAGGGGAAAAGAAAGGAATTATGACACACAGATGAAAAGAAAGAGTAAGCTTTATACAGACAAATATAAAGTGATAAAGAGAGTTTTAAAGAATTCATAGAACAGATAGAGAGGGGGAGAGAGAGAGAGAGAAAGAAAGAGAGAGAGAGAGAAAGACGAAAACATTGATTAAGCGTGTGAGAGAAATAACCCGAGGGGAAAAGAAAGGAATTATGACACACAGATGAAAAGAAAGACAGAGAAATAGATCGAGAAAGAGAGACAGAGGGAGAAAGAGAGAGAAAAAGAGAGAAGGAGAGATTACAAGAAGACGAACCAAAAACAGACTAAAGAAATAGTCCCACTGGGTAAGATAGAAATTCTGAATTATTGACCGAAAAAGGCAGAGACAGAAAGAAATGTATCGGAAGTGAAAGAGAGATCGATAGATGGAGAGAGATAGAGTGAAAGAGAGAGAGAGCGACAGATAGACAGAGAGACAGACAGATGAACAGACAAAGGCAGACAAACATGCAGACAGACATACAGAGATGTAAGAAGGAGAGATACGGATGAAGGAGACAAAGTATGCAAGAGGAAAACCTCGAAGTGAAAAAAGAAAAAGCACACGAGTTAATCATTTAGCAAGCGCATCAACTCTTTATAATACGTGTAAAAATATTAACGACAACTTATGTAAAAAAGTTATTAAAAGCAAAAACATTTAAAAAAATGCGCCTTCTTCTTATGCCTGTGTCATAAGATGTATTCAGTTTTTAATGATAAAGTTTTTCAATACACATAGATCTTTTTACTCAAGTAGAAAAACTATCCGACAAATTTAAAATAATGATCTCAATCATGATTTTATTCAAAGACATTCAACTGTTCAGGCAAAGTGATTCGTTTTATCTACACCAGGTTTAGCTCCCCCGCTCAATATCGTTCTCCAAAGGACTCAATATACAGCAAAGAGAAAAAGCAGAGATAGAATCCTAGAGACTGAAACACGATCATGTCGGGCGACACATAAGAAAATATAAGACGAGCAATGGTACGCCCGGCAGTGTCCTCATACAGGTTACCATCTTCCTTCTTTTAGCTGTGTTGATAAAAATAATGTTCAAGAAATGGATAGAAACATGATAATTCATCATTTAGGATGTGGAACTGCTTCTCCCAATAATACAATATGAAATCGATAATGGCATTTGACGAGAGTCAGACATAATTATATTACATGATTAATTCTATTGATACATTTCGATCAGCCTGTTAACATTTTTGTTTTTTCATAAGTTTTTCATAATGGCCACTCTTTGAAGCCAGTTTATCATTCTTTTGTAAATTTAAAATCATCTGTGGATTAAAGTGATTTAGTTATCCTTTCCAATGATTGGATTTGATTGGCAATATCAAGACAATGCCCTCTCTCTCTTTCTCTCTCTCTCTCTCTCTCTCTCTCTCTCTCTCTCTCTCTCTCTCTCTCTCTCTCGACACCCCTCCCCCACCTTTTCCAATCCCTCTCTATCTTTCTGTGTCTCTCTGTTATCGCTCGGTGTTTCTTTCCCTCTCTTTATCAACCAGTCTCATCCCCCAACTCCGCGTTCCTCTAATAAATGTGTCTCAAGTCTCACCTGCGAGACTTGATAAGTGGACCACAGATAAGGCATTGATGACTACCATGAAGAGAACACCTAGCAATTGTTTTACCTCTGCACGATGTCTTCTTTTCATTAAATAAAACGTGAGTTCACAGCTAATATAATATCGGGCAAACTGAACAGAAAAACCTGCATCAAGACAATGTCCTGAAAAAGGTTATAAAGTAATGATTGTGCTAATTAAAAAAAAAGATCGGAAAATAGATTGAGAAGTGTCGCTGTAAAAAACACGCCATACATAATGACAACCCAATGTAGGCTGACGCATCAGAAAACAAACGACGAGTGATTAAAATACTAATAAAAAGCCGAAAGACATCCAACAGAGCATAACTTGCAACCATATAACAGATGGTTTACATAATGACAATATGGTTGTAATAATGAAGGATCGCTGGTAAATA
>JAWDGP010002731.1:0-2500 GCA_033675545.1 Elysia crispata | reverse complement strand
GAGAGAGAGAGAGAGAGAGAGAGAGAGAGGGAGGGAGACAGTAACAGAGAGAGAGAGAGAGTAAAAGATTTAGAAAGACAGACAGAGACAGGAGCAAAGTGAAAAAAAAAGAAAGAAGGTCGCTCGGGTATAGAGAAAGAATGAACTAATACAGACAAAGTGACAGATTATGAGAAAGAAAGAAAGAAAGAGAGAGAGTTGGAGAGAGAGAGAGAGAGAGAGAGAGAAGGAAAGAGAGAGAGAAGGCAAGTGGAAGTGAAGTAGGCAGAGGTCCAAAGAGATGAAACAGAGGGAGGCAGGAGGGATAGTGTGGAACATGGAGAATCAGAAACAGAAGACAGAAGAACTGTCATGGACAGTCGAAAATAAAAGTCGAAAATGACAGGATAGAGGCAAGGAACAGACAAATAGACATAGAGATAGATAGACGGATAGAGAGATTAAGAGATAGAGAGAGACAGACAGACAGACAGACCGAGACAGACATAGAAAGATTAAGAGAGTGTGGAAGAGAAATAACCCGAAAAAAGGAAAAGTCGAATAACCACGCACGAGGCAAAGAAAAATAAAAAAAACCCACAGGCGTGTTGACAAACTGAACAAACTCACCCCTTGATGCAAAAGACGACTACTTAAGGTTAATCAGTTATGGTATAGAGTTACGTTTCATACACGGTTTTAACTGATTTTCTTGAAAAATTGAAACATTCATCCCACTATGTATCATTACAGAGAAATAGAGTTTTTTTTATTAAATATTCTGTAAGAAATGCAGGTTGTAGTTACATTTCACGGGGTTTTACCTTTTTCAAATAGATATTAAACAAAATTGTAAGAAAATGAGTCGCAATTAAACCGCATGAAGAAACTGTGTCACTGTTTACTTAGCATGAATCAGGAGCGGTTGAACTTCGCCAGGAACTGGCTCCAAGCCCTAACGGTATTAAGGCTCGTAAAACGGTCAAGGTCCACATACTATGACGGCCCGCGCCTGTCGTCATTTATGCCTTGGGTCTGATGTGGCTCCTCCCATAAAACACCGGGATGCGCACTTGTGTGCATCACTTTGGTGCTTGGATGCTGGCAGGGAAGTTTTGTCGTGGGTCGTGTGAGAAGCACAATCTGCTCAGAGGTACCGGCGACTTGGGTACTTCGTCGATGTGGTGTCGGTGGGCCGGCTATCCTGAGAGTGTCTATATATGGCGGAGGTTTAGAGCTGAAACCCTTCACCCCCTGCAATCTAATGACATTTTTCCCTTATGGGGAGTTGAATGTCTTCCTTTATAGGAAGATGCATTTTTGTTTGTTTGTTTTTTAACTTTGAAAGGGGCATTATCTGTGAAATATGCAACACCCTTCTATTTCTTTGTTATCTTTCATGTGAGAGAAATTTAACATTTAACTGGTGACTGGCACGTCATATCTGCTTGTCAGTACTAAAATCGTGATAGGCTCTGCCTCGATGAGACTGGAAGTAAATAGCGACACATAAGGAAAATATTTTGTAATCAACTGATATAGACAGAGACATAAAGGTAAAGTTAGTTTATCAAAAAGTTGAGAAGAGAGGCAAAGAAGAAAGAGATAGAGAGAAAGAGTGTGGAAAAAAAATTAAAGAGGACAAAAGAATTTAGATAGAAAAGTAATGTATTGACATAGACACACACGAAAGAAAAAGAAATAATTATTTTAAGTGGGTGACGCCACGCAAAGAAAAGAAAAACAAATGGTCATCTTAAGTGAAGGGAGAGAGAGAGAGAGAGAGAGAGAGAGAGAGAGAGAGAGAGAGAGAGAGAGAGAGAGAGAGAGAGAGTTAAAGACTAGGAACGAGATAGATAGCGAAACAATGAATACAAATCATGTTGATATACAGAAGCTAATAAATTGTTCGAGCAAAGTGATTCGTTATTATGTGCGCCAGTTGTAGTCACTGGGGTGATATTGGGAAAAGGTATAAAAATATTCATTTCTTAGGGTCAATGATTCGCAAGAAATTGACCTTATTTTTTTTTTCATTTTTACGGAAGAATCCACATGTTAAAAAGAGAAAAATCAGAGACACAATCATGGAGATGAAACACATTGTTTGCCGACGCATAGAAAAATAAAACACGACTGATGATAATGCTAATAAAAAGCGATGTTCGAAAGACATCTAACATAGTAAAATTTATAAACATATGACAGATGGGTTTCATGTAAGGATTCGCGAGGAAAACAGACTTCCAAAAAGAGCGGTAATGTAAAGCAAGGAAACTGGTGACAATTAGGTTGTAACGGTCAAGGATCGCTGGTAAATATCTTTCTGTCCTTTTCTAAATCAATATACGCAGGCTTCCTCTGTAATTGCTTGTCGCTATTTCTTCCATCTCTATCTGGCTCTTCCTCATTAAATACCCCATACACACATACTCTCTCTCACTCTCTCTGTCCCTCTCTCTCTCTTTCCCTCTTTTTTTCTCTCTCTCTCTCGACTAAGAATTGTGATATATAATAATAA
>JAWDGP010002729.1:0-11661 GCA_033675545.1 Elysia crispata | reverse complement strand
ATTTCTTTTCCTTTTGGTCTGAATCAATAGTAATTAAGGCCTATCGCGGGTGTAGGAGGCTGTCTGAGACTCGATTTGGCGACCCAGTATCGAATTTTCAATTTTACCCATTTTTACAACTAGAAATCATCTGAAATGCACTTTGCAAAGGTCTAACTCAAGAAAACGTGTCTAACATTGTAAAAAAACGCATTTTATGAGGCCACCCCCACCCAAAAACGCCAAGAAAAGTCAGAAAATCTTCACGAAAACTAAAAATTCAAGGGTTCCTACAACCCGGTTCGAGAATCAAAACCCTAGACTATTTGGTATCGTTGAAAAGGTCACGACCTCGGCTGTTCTTTTACAGTAACGCCGTACGTCATTGTTTATAAAGATTTGCGCTATTTTTACTTAAACAAGACACCCAAGCACGTTTTTGATTGATTGCTATCAAAAACAATAACTGCCATCTTGACCTATAACATCATGCGCATGCGCAGCGCTGTGGAAAAGGACTATCGACAGTTTTGTATGTCATGTTGCGTTTTTTACGACCAAATTTATTTGTAGCCATGGTGTAATTGACGTCGAGTCTTATTCATATTAATTTACTTTTTAATACTTCAAATAACAATAATGATATTTTAAAGTACTTAAATCATTTAACTTTGCACATTTCCGTGTTAAATTTGAATAATAACATCGGCAGATGCTTTTGGCCTCTTTTTTTGGCCTTCCAAATTGTTTTTGCACAACTCGCTAGTAACTGACTTATTCTCGATCAGCTGTTTCGGCTTTTTTATGATTTCACTTTCATGAAACGTGTTTTCTCGGCGAATTCAATTCATTGGTTTCAAAAGCATTTGCTTTCATCAATTTTTTAACGTTTTAAGGTAAGTATTTTTGTACAAGTAGATGTACATGTATTTTTTTTAATTAGAGTTTGATAATGGCAGTGTATGATCTAACGAATCTAGATGTAGATCTGTAGATCTAGTCTAGAATCTAGATTAGATTGATCACTAAAAGTAGATTTTTACTAAGCTAGGATAGTGCTTTGAATTACGGTCTGGTCTAGATATCTAACGCTGACATCCCAACCATTGTACTTAGATAATATTTCGATAGTTCCTCGTAAAAAAAAAAGGACTGGCATTCAACATTGACGTCACTGGAAAGAAAACACTAGTACTGTAGTAGATCTACTACCTAGATTCTAGATCGAGATCTAGTTGAGCTATGAGTATAACTGCGTCTGTACATAAAATATAGATTGTGAATCAGATTTTAGGTAAAAATTCGGATCGTTTTATGACATCTGTGTAAAATAAATTAGAACCATATTTATAAGGCTCATGAATATTTTTTGTTTCCTATTATCTTGTGTACATGAAGATTGTCTTCACCCTCTTAGTACAAGTATTATACCATTTTCAAAGTTGCAATGATGAACGATTTTTTGTACGTTCATTTGTCAAATTCAAAGGAAATTTTTTTTTAATTTCCTTCCAGTCATGCCTCCTAAGATGAGCAGCAGCTTGCTCTTGCACGCACTCGAGTTGGAAATGGAAATGGTGTCCCTCCTTTGCCAGAGCCAACTCTACCAGAGGAAGAACCACCTGTTCCAGTTGAAGAGCCACAACTGGAGCCCTGCGAATCCTTAGAGGAGATGATATCTGTTCAGACATCAGCCTATAAGCGAAAGGCTTTCTGTGTTTGCTGATGAGGGGTCAACTACAAATGATGAAGGGTGTCTGATAGTGTACTTCAGTCTTCTTAGACACCTGATAGCGCCTTTGGCATGTCCTCTGTGCCATCATAGCAGTCTACAAATAGAGAAGAGGAAGTCCCAGAACCTGGGATTTGTGCAGAAGCTAACAGTCTTATGATATCAAATCAATCAAGTGCACCTCCTGCAAAGAGGATGTCGGCAGTTCCATGTCATGGAGTTTACTTGAGGATCACAGCTACGACATGAACAGGCGAGCTGTCGCTTGTGACAGAAATGGTTGGCAGAGAAGGCTTCGTCTGACAACGCCAGGCGCCGCCGTACCATCATCCGCAATGCTACAGCAGCAGAGGAGCAGAGGCTGGAGTCTAAGGAGGGTGGTCCGCAGTATGTACCAGGTGGCTTCTAAAATCACTTGTCACCGCAACTTATGGTCAAGTGGATTATGCTTAGCCCATATCTTTTGATCAAAGTTTAATTTTTTTCCACAGATAAAATCTTTTTAGTTCACATTAATTTGTAACTAACAAATAACACACGTGACAAAAACATGCAGTTCACAAAAAAAAAATTTTGTGACTAACATTGGTAACAATTGCAGCCTACTAACCTTATAGTGAAATGAATCACTAACCTTGATTTGGTCTTTTTTCTCTCTCTTCAATTTTATTAGATATTTTTTATCACTTGTGTATCAAATTTTGTTTGGTCATCTTATCTCGGTTCTGCGTATTGACGCTTATCTCTTCTATAATTTCCATTTTACAAAATTTTTTTTAAAAAATCCACAGTTTAATTATATTGAAGATAAATTGTGTTTTAGGCAGGTAACATCACAGAAAAACACTGCAAAAAATTTTAGGACCCTACTGTCATTATTTTTTTTTTAATTAATTTTTTTCTGATTCAGCGGACGGACTGAAATTGCCATTGCGAATACCTCTATGCATCATATACCCAAATAAATCAATAAAATAGCTTAAATTTGTATTGTTCTTTATTTTTTAATTGATAAGGATGTTGGGCAGCTTAATTTTACAGGTTTTTAGAGTTTATTTTGATAAATATTGAAGTTATGGCATTTTGAAACACTCTTTTTGAGTTTTCTCAAAATCGCATTTTTGCATACCCAGCACACATTTAAAATGAAGTTTCTCAAAAACTACCCTGTAGAATGATCTGAAACTTTGCACACATCTTCTACTATTGTGTCTCTATAATCATACAGAAGGGTTTAGCTCTTTTTACTTTACTTTTTTTCTTTTCCCTTTTTTTCTTTCAATTTTATCACAAAATTTCATTTTTTTGCATTTCGCAAAATGCAGTTTATCTAAAACATGATAACTCAAGCAAATATTAAGATATCAAAATTCTGGTCTGTATGATTGTTTATATACATAATCTGTACTTGCTTGTCAATTTTGAAGTCTCTGGCAGCTTTCCTGGTTGAGATTTTTCAATTCTAGTTTATGGTACCCTTAAGGTCGATTTTTTGTATTCCGGGACCCCTTTTAGACAATAAAAACAAAATTTATGCTTTCCAAGTCAAATTTTTACCACAATATTTTAAGTTTAGCCATAATTATTGGATGTGAGGGTCTAACAAGTTAATTAGAATGGTATTTTAGATTTTAGCATTTTCAGTGTAGGAACCCCCTTAAGCAATCAACTCCTTGTTCTAAGTCTAAAATTATTATACAAAAAAAAGTAAAGACTTTTCATACTATGACAAGGTGGCCAACAAGCAGGCAAAAGTAAATAAAGACAGAAAATCTAATGTGTTGATTATGTTATGACATTCCCATGCTAAGATTTTTTAATAAAATCTGTAAGACATAAAAAAGTGTCAGCTCTGTAAGAGTAGCAAATTGTCTATGCCATTAGATAGCCAAAAGTGCAAGTTATTTTCTTATCTATGGGGGAGAAGGGCATTATCAATTCCAGTGAACTTCACAAGACTGTACCTCCTCTGAGTCTGAGCACCAAATGGAGAGTGGATTCTTTCTGGATGTTGTAGTCTGACAGAGTGCGGCCATCCTCCAACTGCTTGCCAGCAAAAATCAATCTCTGCTGGTCTGGGGGAATTCCCTCTTTGTCCTGGATCTTGGCCTTTACATTCTCAATGGTGTCAGATGGCTCCACTTCCAAGGTGATGGTTTTGCCAGTCAGAGTTTTCACAAAGATCTGCATGCCTGGGAAATGGGAGATACATAAATATATTTAAACCATCAAGAAAACTTATTCACATACAATAAAAAACATTCAAGCCAAACCCGAAAGTTTAATCTTGTAATTAGAAAATTCATCCGATATTTGACATCATCCCCACCTGGAACTTTCTAACAACTGATAGAATTTCTTTTCCTTTTGATTTGAACCAATATGATCAAGCAATCAACTTCTTGTTCTGAGTCTAAAATTATTTTACAAAAAAAAAAAAGTTCAAGACTGTTTCCAAACTATGACAAGTTAATCCACAAGCAGGCAAAAGTAAATAAAGACAGAAAATCTAATGTGTTGATTATGTTATGACATTCCCATGCTAAGATTTTTATAAAACCTGTCAGACATAAAAAAGTGTCAGCTCCATAAGAGTAGCAAATTGTCCATACCATTAGATAGCCAAAAGTGCAAGTTATTTTCTTATCTATGAGGGAGAAGGGCATTATAAATTCCAGTGAACTTCACAAGACTGTACCTCCTCTGAGCCTCAGCACCAAATGGAGAGTTGATTCTTTCTGGATGTTGTAGTCTGACAGAGTGCGGCCATCCTCCAACTGCTTGCCAGCAAAAATCAATCTCTGCTGGTCTGGGGGAATTCCCTCTTTGTCCTGGATCTTGGCCTTTACATTCTCAATGGTGTCAGATGGCTCCACTTCCAAGGTGATGGTTTTGCCAGTCAGGGTCTTCACAAAGATCTGCATGCCTGGGAAATGGGAGATACACGAACATATTTAACATCACCAGAAAAACAGGACAAATTCATACACATGTCCAAATGAAACATACACTTTAAACCCAAGAATTTAAACTTGTGTAAGGGAATGCATCTTGATATTATCTCAGAGCAGAGTCTTCAAATAACAGGACCTACTTTCTCTTTCATTTAGTCTGATCTTGTAGTAGCTCAGCAATTGACACTTTGGAATAAATTGCATGGGAAAAATTAATCCCATTGTTTTGACTTTAAAACTAAAAAGAAAAAAAATCCAAAAGGTTTAAGATTCTTGGTTTGTTGGCCACCAAGCATGCAAATGCAAGTCATAAACATCACATTGATTGACAATGCTATGATATTCCCATGGTAGCAACTGCAACTAATACAGAAAGGACATGACAATGTGTCTGTTTAACATGAGCAGCAACTTGTCTACGGCATTTGACTTTTAACATGTGCACCTTATATATTTTTTTCAAATTGGGAGGGGACAGAGGCATTTTAAATTTCAGTTAAATTTGACAAGACTGTACCTCCTCTGAGTCTGAGCACCAAATGGAGAGTGGATTCTTTCTGGATGTTGTAGTCTGACAGAGTGCGACCATCCTCCAACTGCTTGCCAGCAAAAATCAATCTCTGCTGGTCTGGGGGAATTCCCTCCTTGTCCTGGATCTTGGCCTTTACATTCTCAATGGTGTCAGATGGCTCCACTTCCAAGGTGATGGTTTTGCCAGTCAGAGTTTTCACAAAGATCTGCATGCCTGGGAAATGGGAGATACATAAATATATTCAAACCCTCAAGAAAACTTATTCACATACAATAAAAAAACATTCAAGCCAAACCCGAAAGTTTAATCTTGTAATTAGAAAATTAATCTGATATATGACATCATCCCTACACGAAATTTTCTAACAGCTGATAGTAGAATTTCATTTCCTTTTGGTTTGAACCAATATGATCAAGCAATCAACTTCTTGTTCTGAGTCTAAAATTATTTGACAAAAAAAAAAAGTTCAAGACTGTTTTCAAACTATGACAAGTTAATCCACAAGCAGGCAAAAGTAAATAAAGAAAGAAAATCTAATGTGTTGATTATGCTATGACATTCCCATGCTAAGATTTTTATAAAACCTGTCAGACATAAAAAAGTGTCAGCTCCATAAGAGTAGCAAATTGTCCATACCATTAGATAGCCAAAAGTGCAAGTTATTTTCTTATCTATGAGGGAGAAGGGCATTATAAATTCCAGTGAACTTCACAAGACTGTACCTCCTCTGAGCCTCAGCACCAAATGGAGAGTTGATTCTTTCTGGATGTTGTAGTCTGACAGAGTGCGGCCATCCTCCAACTGCTTGCCAGCAAAAATCAATCTCTGCTGGTCTGGGGGAATTCCCTCTTGTCCTGGATCTTGGCCTTTACATTCTCAATGGTGTCAGATGGCTCCACTTCCAAGGTGATGGTTTTGCCAGTCAGGGTCTTCACAAAGATCTGCATGCCTGGGAAATGGGAGATACACGAACATATTTAACATCACCAGAAAAACAGGACAAATTCATACACATGTCCAAATGAAACATACACTTTAAACCCAAGAATTTAAACTTGTGTAAGGGAATGCATCTTGATATTATCTCAGAGCAGAGTCTTCAAATAACAGGACCTACTTTCTCTTTCATTTAGTCTGATCTTGTAGTAGCTCAGCAATTGACACTTTGGAATAAATTGCATGGGAAAAATTAATCCCATTGTTTTGACTTTAAAACTAAAAAGAAAAAAAATCCAAAAGGTTTAAGATTCTTGGTTTGTTGGCGACCAAGCATGCAAATGCAAGTCATAAACATCACATTGATTGACAATGCTATGATATTCCCATGGTAGCAACTGCAACTAATACAGAAAGGACATGACAATGTGTCTGTTTAACATGAGCAGCAACTTGTCTACGGCATTTGACTTTTAACATGTGCACCTTATATATTTTTTTCAAATTGGGAGGGGACAGAGGCATTTTAAATTTCTGTTAAATTTGACAAGACTGTACCTCCTCTGAGTCTGAGCACCAAATGGAGAGTGGATTCTTTCTGGATGTTGTAGTCTGACAGAGTGCGACCATCCTCCAACTGCTTGCCAGCAAAAATCAATCTCTGCTGGTCTGGGGGAATTCCCTCCTTGTCCTGGATCTTGGCCTTTACATTCTCAATGGTGTCAGATGGCTCCACTTCCAAGGTGATGGTTTTGCCAGTCAGAGTTTTCACAAAGATCTGCATGCCTGGGAAATGGGAGATACATAAATATATTCAAACCCTCAAGAAAACTTATTCACATACAATAAAAAAACATTCAAGCCAAACCCGAAAGTTTAATCTTGTAATTAGAAAATTAATCTGATATATGACATCATCCCTACACGGAATTTTCTAACAGCTGATAGTAGAATTTCATTTCCTTTTGGTTTGAACCAATATGATCAAGCAATCACCTCCTTGTTCTGAGTTGTAATTAGAAAATTTATCTGATATTTGACATCATCCCTACACTGAATTTTTTAACAATTGATAGTAAAATTTCTTTTCCTTTTGATTTGAACCAATATGATCAAGCAATCAACTCCTTGTCCTGAGTCTAAAATTATTTTACAAAAAAAAAGAGTCAAGACTGTTTTCAAACTATGACAAGGTGGCCAACAAGCAGGCAAAAGTAAATGAAGACAGAAAACCTAATGTGTTGATTATGTTATGACATTCCCATGCTTAGATTTTTTAATAAAATCTGTAAGACATAAAAGTGTCAGCTCCGTAAGAGTAGCAAATTGTCTATACCATTAGACAGCCAAAAGTGCAAGATATTTTCTTATCTATGGGGGAGAAGGGCATTATAAATTCCAGTGAACTTCACAAGACTGTACCTCCTCTGAGCCTCAGCACCAAATGGAGAGTGGATTCTTTCTGGATGTTGTAGTCTGACAGAGTGCGACCATCCTCCAACTGCTTGCCAGCAAAAATCAATCTCTGCTGGTCTGGGGGAATTCCCTCTTTGTCCTGGATCTTGGCCTTTACATTCTCAATGGTGTCAGATGGCTCCACTTCCAAGGTGATGGTTTTGCCAGTCAGAGTTTTCACAAAGATCTGCATGCCTGGGAAATGGGAGATACATAAACATATTTAAACCCTCAAGAAAACTTATTCACATACAATAAAAAACATTTAAGCCAAACCCGAAAGTTTAATCTTGTAATTAGAAAATTCATCTGATATTTGACATCATCCCCACCCGGAACTTTCTAAGAACTGATAGTAAAATTTCTTTTCCTTTTGATTTGAACCAATATGATCAAGCAATCAACTTCTTGTTCTGAGTCTAACATTATTTGACAAAAAAAAAAAGTTCAAGACTGTTTTCAAACTATGACAAGTTAATCCACAAGCAGGCAAAAGTAAATAAAGACAGAAAATCTAATGTGTTATGTTATGACATTCCCATGCTAAGATTTTTATAAAACCTGTCAGACATAAAAAAGTGTCAGCTCCATAAGAGTAGCAAATTGTCTATACCATTAGACAGCCAAAAGTGCAAGTTATTTTCTTATCGATGGGGGAGAAGGGCATTATAAATTCCAGTGAACTTCACAACACTGTACCTCCTCTGAGCCTCAGCACCAAATGAAGAGTGGATTCTTTCTGGATGTTGTAGTCTGACAGAGTGCGGCCATCCTCCAACTGCTTGCCAGCAAAAATCAATCTCTGCTGGTCTGGGGGAATTCCCTCTTTGTCCTGGATCTTGGCCTTTACATTCTCAATGGTGTCAGATGGCTCCACTTCCAAGGTGATGGTTTTGCCAGTCAGAGTTTTCACAAAGATCTGCATTATGGACTGCTTATTGGGTTTCTAATAGGAAGAATATGATGAAAGTGCTTTAGAGAAATCATTTAACAATTAAAAAAAAGCATTAAAATGTTTAAGAGAAATTATCAAGTAACTGAGAATAACATCCTGCCTTTCACTAAAGAGGCATTTAGGAGAAATGTACCAAGTTACACCAAAGAGCCGATATGTCATACCACACAAAATATTCATACCCTTGCAGTCAATCATTCATATAATACTTAAATGAAAATTGATCTCACAGCCATAAGTTATGCCTAAAAATAAAGAAAGTACTGGGAATCAAAATCAGCATAATTGTGAAATTAAAAAAAAGAAAGGAATTTTGCACAAAATGTTCTCCAGTGGCAGTGAGAATAACTCTTTCCTCCCATTGATAAAATAACAAAATTCTTTATTTTATAACAAAGAAAAAAAACTTCATTTGCATAGTTAAGTTATGAACTCAACTCTAAAAAAAAAAAAAAAAAAAAAAAAAGAGTAAAAACAGATCATTTTATGTGGTAAATTTACTTTAAAAATTAAAAATCTACACTACAACACTATGAATTCAAATGTGTACCACCTAACCAAAACAGAAAATCTAATTCAAACTAACTCTGAGCTGTCATATCTTGATTGATCCAATTTCTAGGAACTGTAAAACGGCTTATAGTTTATCTATTAGATTTTTTTAGTATTCCTGAAAATGTGGTGGCGTTCTTGAAACGCAGGCTACTTCGATCTAAAGGAAAACTTTCCTATTGACTACAATACTTATTGCATTTATCGAGCATTTATCAACATGCAATCGGTTTCGGTCTTTTTTCATGTAGATTTAGACCTCTAAGAAGGGCAAGGTGAATACTGAATGGCTCCGAAACATAGGCCTACTTGGACTGTTGGCATCAAAATTTTGTTGTTTGAAAATATCACTTGCTTTCGAAGTGAATAATAAGATGAAAAATATAGAAAATATGAAGTGTTTAAATTATTATAGGGTAACAAAAGGGACTTACCCTGCTCAAAAATAATGAAATACAATCGTAGAGTTACAGGATCAATCTGATTATGCTTCGTCAGGTTGTGTTGGCATAAATTCGTCTGAAGTGAAGATCCTGTGCAAAGCGGGCGAAGTAAGTATAAATTGGTCCAATCTAATTTTAGTAATCGACTACTAGTACCTTCGTCTGCAATTTATGGGACATCAGTTCTTTAATTTGCTTTTTGAGAACACTTGCAATTGTAAAAGCGATTTCTGAGCTGATGTAGGCCATAACAAGACACACTCCTCTGTTAAAGTTTTTGTAAGCTACCTGAGCAGAGAGTATGCTAGCTAAATTAGGTTGATGAATTGCATGGTGAGATTTTCCTTCAAACATGATCGAATGCATAAAATACTGTCCCTCGTGACACTACTGCTGTGATAGGAATATGTTTCCAAAGTACATTTAAAACACTTTTAGTGCTAATTAGAATTAGATTTTGCGTCGGTTCATCAAACAATACAGAAGTAATACAAGCAACCACGAGGAAATCTGCAGAGTATCTCCTGGATTGAGAGATACCAGCATAGCAACACAACCATGACAAGGAAAAATTCCAGCAGGGAAAAAAAAGGGGGTGGGGGTGGGAGAGACCTAAATTTCTTCTGAGCCTCTAGTCATTCCAGCCATAACTATCTTACTGAGCTTTACAGTTTAGAATGATAAATTGCACGTCTATTACTGTCTATTGTCTTCTATGAAAAAAAAATATTGACTTTTAAGTTATGAATATTAAAAATCCTCAACATGTCTACGTTACCCTTCTCACCTCAGAATGTTTTTTTTTTTGTTTGTTTTTGTTTTTATTTATTTTTTTTAATAGGGCCAAAACATGAGCACTGACAACTAAGACGATAAAAATTATTACAGAAGTAGCCACAAAAAAAAAAAATGGTATCCATAATTTAAAAATATGTGTTCGATACTACCATATTCCTGCGCGCGCAGATAAGCTTAGCATCACGCGCTAGAATGATCTAATCGTAGGCCTATCCTTTATTTAGAACTACGTCATTGTAATCTGCGGTCTTTTTTACGTCTCCTAAGTTTCCCAATGATCACTTTTTTTAGAAGACGTCATTACTTAATATAACGTTGAGTGGGAGGCGAGGCTTCTAAAAATACAACCCAAGTCACCTAAGTAGACAAAGTTTTCCATTAATGATTAACAGAGTCAGCTATATCCTTCAACTATTTGTCAGGGTTAGGTATTTTTGTTGTGTAGGCCTGTAGGCTGAATTAAATCTACGTTCTGAGTACAATTTTGCCTTAACTATGCCCTAAAGTTAAAAAAAAAAAAAGATCGCAAGAGCCTAACTCAAACATGCTAAAGTTAGATCATCTCGGTAACTTGGCCCCTCTTCAGGAAAGCCTTGATTCTTTACCATTCAGATATCAACGGGAACAGGGTGTATTCAGTAATAATATGCAATTTTTTTATCCACATAATGTCGTAGGTCTTTAAACTGGTGAATGCCTCGCAGAACGAGTTGCTTGCGTATCCTGTAACAGTTGTTTAGCTTAAGGAGTGGTCCGGGGTAACATGTTGATTAAAAAAAAAAATAAATTAAAAAAAAAAATAGCCAAGAAATGTAGAAAAAGAACGTTGAAGGAAACAATACCGAAGATAATGTAATAGTGCTCATATCAGGCTTTTTTTTTTAAGTTCATCGACTTATCAGGTTATTTATGTCTCTGGCATTTCATTTTTAACAAACATATAAACTAGTGTATGTATGTATGTATGTAAGTGTGTGTATGTATGTATGTATGTATGTATTTATATGTATGTATACTTTTTCTTGTCAGTGTTCGAAGTGCCCCTTTTGATTTACAGAATGTTTTTATTATCTTTTTCATAACAGAAATTGAAGAAAGAATCTAAAATTTGGAATGCGACACAAATTAGATAAATGTCATATTTTACGAGGAGGGTAAAATTTCAACTCCACTCAATAGTAATCATTTCTTGTGGATGCAATTTGTTAGTTAAACCTAACAAAGTTTACAACCGGGTTCATGATTGTGTATCATTGCTACATTTTGTCCAGAGTTAATACCCACCCTCAGAACAAAAAAATGTCTCAAAAAGGAAATATATATAT
>JAWDGP010002725.1:45000-80076 GCA_033675545.1 Elysia crispata | reverse complement strand
ATGGTATCAGGATCAAACTTTGTTGTTCATGGTATCAGGATCAAACTTCTGCTGTTAATGGTATCAGGATCAAACTTTGTTGTTCATTGGTATCAGGATCAAACTTTGTTGTTAATGGTATCAGGATCAAACTTTGTTGTTCCACTTGGTATCAGGATCAAACTTTGTTGTTCATAGGTACTCAGGATCAAACTTTATACACGTCTCGTTTCAGGCTGGGGATATTTTTGCTGTTGCAAATAACCTTTCATATAAAACAGGTGCCATCTTTGTCCTAGTAAGCCCAGTAAGAAAATTATGTTTTTTAGACTAACTTTACACATCAGGCCAAGCATTTCATAAAATTATGGTTGTTTTTTAGGCAGCATTTCCTTGACCAGATAAACTTTATTTTGCTTTTTTTTTCTTAAAAATTAGTTAGTCGTTATTCAGGGTCTCTCCAAAGTTGCAAGTTATAAAGAAAGGCTACTTAAGCAAAGAGCACATTTTTTTCATCTATGTTGCTATGTTGCTATGTTGCCCAATTTTGTCCATTAATAATTTTTGCTTTGTCTACATGTACATCCCATGGTGAAACTGTGGACAGTATTTCAATTGCAGGTTCTCATTTTTTTTTTTTAATTGCAGCAGTCTAGGCTTTTTCTTGTAAAATTTAATATTTTCCAACCTTATTTTTACTCATGAGTTCTGCTAAATTAATTTATCCCATAAATCACTTTCTAACCTCTTTTGCTTTTACGTTGCTCTAATCTTCAAAATGAAATAATCAAGGATGTTCAATCATAGTATTATTTTTCTCACAAATAAAAATGTGAGAGGAAAAAGTGGTAACTTAATTTTTATGAGTAATTTTTATTGTTTTATTATTGGCAGTTGTGGGTATGGTTTAACTTTTACTGTGATTTCTCAGAGCTTTTTTTGTAATCATGTGTACTCTTTATGCATGGGGTCTTAATAGATTCAGGGATTATAGACTTAAAAAGCGTTTACTTATCGTGCTATTTCCATTATATGTTTTTTCTTTGCTTAGCAATGGGTTTTTTGTGGTTGTTGCAAAAATGCTGAGACTTGTCCACCTTCCAGTCAGAGTTCAAGGGCAAAGAATTAAAAAAAAACAACTTTAAGATGCTTCAAAATTATGTCATCTTGACAGCATAGCAGCGTAAAAAAAAAGAATTAAAAAAAGGGGGAATGGCTATGTGCTTCTTTATTTTCCTTATATACATATATATATATATATATATATATATATATATATATATATATATATATATAAATACATCTATGTTAGAAACTCATTGGGGTTTTGCACATTTTGAGACTCAGGACACATGTATGTCAATGAAATATTGAGTGATCTCTTTTTGTTTTGTATTTTGTGTAGACACAACTGGCTTTGCTTCTAAAAATAACGCTAGAAGGCTACATTTCAAGTAGTTTAAAGGATAATTGATTTCACGACAAAAGATGGCAAGCAAATTGAAAGGTCAAAAAGATTTGAGATCCTCTTGAAGTTGAAGGGATATATCAAACAGTCAATCAACTGCATCTCCATTCCTTGACTATGCCAACTCTTTATTTTATTGCTTCTGAATCTCTTTTTCCGTTTCCCTCCTCCCTCCTCCTTTTCTCTCTCTCCCTCCCCCTCCCCCCTCTGTGTGTGTGTGTGTGTCTCTGTCTGTCTGTCTGCCTGTCTCTCTCTCTCTCTCTCTCTCTCTCTCTCTCTCTCTCTCTCTGTGAGTGTCTCTCTGTTTGTGTGTATCTCTCTCTCTCTCTCTTTTTTTTTTTCTCTCGATCTCTTTCACTCACTTGTGTTTTGAGACTATAACTACTACTTTTTACCATTTGATCAAAGGAAAATCCATTCATTTCTTTTTTCCAGTTAGAATATCGACATATTTTCCTTCTCCCACGTCAAGCTCAACACGTCCTTAGATAGGAACATCCAGTGAAATATGAGTAATTTATTTCCCTTATTTTTCATCTTTCCTCTCTCTTTCTTGAAAGGAATGACTGTTAATTAAGACATGTTTTGTTTATTTGTCGTAGGAAAAAAAATACAGAATGGAAATGACATTGTTCATTGTTTTCTCTCATGAAATCTCTTTTCCTATTATTTTTTTTTTCTATGAAATTATTCAATGGCATGGAGGCATTACACTTCATGATAGCTTCTACTAAATAACACACAATTTATATATTCTACTTTTTCTAGCTTTAAACCTAATGTAGTGTATTTCCCATTACTTAACGCAGCTTATTAGAGTTTTAGATGTGCGATTCAGAGTTGTGAAGTTATACGAATTTTTCATGTTTTTTTAAAAAAAAAAAACAATTTAGAATGAAGGATAGCATTTAATTTTGATCTTCAGTGGTTGAAAGCTGATCTTGATCCATATATATATTAACTCAATATGATATGTTATAATACTCGTGCTATTTTTTGCTCCAAACCAGTTTTTTCTGCCTTCAGCTTGTCAATTCTTGTATAGAGGATTAAAAATAAAATACTTCATTTTTATTCCTAGCTGATAGTTCTGCTGAGGAATAATTATTTAGGTCTTGGCTGCATCATGAATATATATGGATCCGATAAAAATGCCGTACAAGAGCAAAGCCTTTTGTAAACATCGTTATTGTCCTTTTGTTCGACCCACCATACACACACGGGGGTTGCTAGACGTCGCACAAGATAATATGTGCCAGGCATTCTGCGCTGTGTTTTTACATACCAAACACACACATCCTCTGTACCCGGGTTTTTCATGCGGTTTTCCCATACACGCAGTGACTCAGCACTGGACTCGTGGAATCTGACTCTGCGCCTCGCGTAACCACGGTGTGTATGGTAGCCTTTAGAAACTACATGTATCATTTTCTGATGGCTGAGTCGAAACGGCTGTACGGTTTGGTTTGTCTGTGTCTATGTTTTCTGTGTTGGGTGGGAAAAGTGAACTTTGCTGGGTTATTATTTTTTTTTTTATTACTTTTTGTTTTGTACCTTTCTCTGTATATCTGAGACCAAATGATTGCTGAAATGGTGCCACAAGTCAAGTTGGGTTAATTTTTTTCATGTCCTTGACGTTGAAAATGTCTGTAAGAAAAATTTTTTTAAACACGCAAACAAGTTGTATTATTTGTTTTTAATTAATAAACGAGTTTTTATGAAGCCTTGGATAGTTTGTGTCAATTTTGTTTTGTTTTTGCTAAGATATTGTGTGTCAGAAATCACTTAATAGTGGGCTTCAAGCCACTTGTTTACTTAAGCTCATTGTTAGGACAACTTCATTTCTGTTTCCATATCCCTAGAGCTGTCTTTTGGCTTCTGTCTTTCTCTCCTGCCTTTTTTCTCCCTCTTTCTTTCTCTGTCTGTCTCTGTCTCCCTGAAATCCAGTGTGTGTTTTTTGAAGATATTAGTTATAAACCACTTCTATACAAGAGAGAGAGAGAGAGAGAGAGAGAGAAGCAGAGAAAAGGAGAAATAGTATGAAGCAAATAGACAATTCTAAGGATGTGAGAAGCAGAAATAGAGAGATAAGCAGAGAAAAAGAGAAAGATTAAGTAGCAAAAAGACAGTTCTAAGGTTGTGGGAAGCAGAAATAGAGAGAGAGAGAAGCAGAGAAAAAGAGAAAGATTAAGAAACAAAAAGACAGTTCTAAGGATGTGGGAAGTAGAAGTAGAGAGAGAGAGAGAGGCAAAGAAAAAGAGAAAGATTAAGAAACAAAAAGACAGTTCTAAGGATATATGGGAAGCAGAAGTAAAGAGAGAGAGAGAGAGAGTGAGAGAGTGAGAGAGAGAGAGAGAAGCAGAGAAAAAGAGAAAGATTAAGAAGCAAAATGACATTTCTAAGGATGTGGGAAGCAGAAATAAAGAGAGAGAGAGAGAGAGAGAGAGAGAGAGAGAAGCAGAGAAAAAGAGAAAGATTAAGAAGCAAAATGACATTTCTAAGGATGTGGGAAGCAGAAATAAAGAGAGAGAGAAGCAGAGAAAAAGAAAAAGATTAAGAAGCAAGATGACATTTCTTAGGATGGGGGAAGCAGAAATAAAGAGAGAGAGAAGCAGAGAAAAAGAGAAAGACCAAGAAGCAAAAAGAGAGTTCTAAGGATGTGGAAAGAAGAAATAAAGAGAGGCAGAGAGAGAGAGAGAGAGAGAGAGAGAGAGTGAGAGAGAGAGAGAGAGAAGCAGAGAAAAAGAGAAAGATTAAGAACTAAAAAGACATTTCTAAGGATTTAAGAAGCAGAAATAAAGAGAGAGAGAGAAGCAGAGAAAAAGAGAAAGATTGAGAAGCAAAATGACATTTCTAAGGATGTGGGAAGCAGAAATAGAGAGAGAGAGAAGCAGAGAAAAAGAGAAAGACCAAGAAGCAAAAAGAGAGTTCTAAGGATGTGGGAAGCAGAAATAAAGAGAGAGAGAAGCAGAGAAAAAGAGAAAGACCAAGAAGCAAAAAGAGAGTTCTAAGGATGTGGGAAGCAGAAATAAAGAGAGAGAGAAGCAGAGAAAAAGAGAAAGACCAAGAAGCAAAAAGAGAGTTCTAAGGATGTGGGAAGCAGAAATAAAGAGAGAGAGAAGCAGAGAAAAAGAGAAAGACCAAGAAGCAAAATGACATTTCTAAGGATGTGGGAAGCAGAAATAAAGAGAGAGAGAAGCAGAGAAAAAGAAAAAGATTAAGAAGCAAAATGACATTTCTTAGGATGGGGGAAGCAGAAATAAAGAGAGAGAGAAGCAGAGAAAAAGAGAAAGACCAAGAAGCAAAAAGAGAGTTCTAAGGATGTGGAAAGAAGAAATAAAGAGAGGCAGAGAGAGAGAGAGAGAGAGAGAGAGAGAGAGAGAGAGAGAGAGAGAGAGAAGCAGAGAAAAAGAGAAAGATTAAGAACTAAAAAGACATTTCTAAGGATTTAAGAAGCAGAAATAAAGAGAGAGAGAGAAGCAGAGAAAAAGAGAAAGATTGAGAAGCAAAATGACATTTCTAAGGATGTGGGAAGCAGAAATAGAGAGAGAGAGAAGCAGAGAAAAAGAGAAAGACCAAGAAGCAAAAAGAGAGTTCTAAGGATGTGGGAAGCAGAAATAAAGAGAGAGAGAAGCAGAGAAAAAGAGAAAGACCAAGAAGCAAAAAGAGAGTTCTAAGGATGTGGGAAGCAGAAATAGAGAGAGAGAGAAGCAGAGAAAAAGAGAAAGACCAAGAAGCAAAAAGAGAGTTCTAAGGATGTGGGAAGCAGAAATAAAGAGAGAGAGAAGCAGAGAAAAAGAGAAAGACCAAGAAGCAAAAAGAGAGTTCTAAGGATGTGGGAAGCAGAAATAAAGAGAGAGAGAAGCAGAGAAAAAGAGAAAGACCAAGAAGCAAAAAGAGAGTTCTAAGGATGTGGGAAGCAGAAATAAAGAGAGAGAGAGAGAGAGAGAGAGAGAGAGAGAGAGAGAGAGAGAGAGAGAGAGGGAGGTTTAGAAATGAGTATGATGAAGGAAAGCATATAAAATCGATACAGATGCAAGTTAGCTTTGGGATCTAAAGATACAATTTATTTAAGAATAATAATCTAGAAAATTTACCGGGATACAATCCCTAATTTTGAACTAGGTGAAAATCAACAAAAAAAAAAGAAAAGAAAAAAAACCACAAAAAACGATGCTGTACACAAGATGGTGAGCTTCTAAAAAGATCTATAAGCTGATTCGGGATTTTCCGAAATTACCCATCTATTTTTAGCACATCTTGTCGAGAATCTTTCAGTGTTTATTTAGCCTCCATGGTATTAGACTTAGTCGTTGCAAAACACGAAAAGCAGGCACAGAACACTTTCTTAAATTTAGAACTCATCGTGTAGTAAAAGAAGATATTCGTAGACGCCGAGATGGACTGCAAGATTAAAGTAAGATCAAATATGCGAAGAGTCACAGCTCTTAACAAATCTGAAGCTCCATATCTGAGTGGTGGGTAAATTAACTGGGCGATGAACATCGAAGCGTTAGGGAAAGAGCAAATGATAAACAGCGTACAGATCGCCACGATGGTCCTCACAAGTTTATCTTCCTTGAGGTTAGTTTTGGCGCCTTGCGTGGACGTTTCTCTGCGCCATCGCTGGCTTCTCCGGAGTTTGATGGCCAAGAAGATGGTGGACACGACAACGATGAAGAAGCAGGTGGTGGACGGAATGACGTACAAGGAGAAGTAATAGAAGGACATTCTCTCGGGATGTGCGTCATACGGCGGCCCAGGGTCGGCGTAGATGAGGATGAGGAAGGAGACATGGTATGCGACCACTGCCAGCGTCAGGCACAGACTTCTGCGACGGGTCAACCATGTCTTCACCTGCCGGAAAAAGTCGACCATATGAAAGTAGTGAATGAAGAAAAAAAAATAAACGGAAAGAAATAAAACTCATTTTGTAAATCTCTTAGATTGCTGGTATGAGGTACTTGGAGATGTTTATGTCAGTATTGTAAGTTCATTATTATACAGGTTTCATTAAATAAATGCGTAGCTATGAATTTTTGAAAGGCAGTGCACCATTATGCACCTTTTGCAGAATTTGCAAGACTTTTTATATGAGTTTTAAATGATTTAAAAATAAATTAGGAAGATACAGAATTAGTCTATTTCCCTTATTTATGGTAGGAGCTGCCGGAAATTAATTATTTGCACACAGCTTAGCCTAAGAGAGCCATACTTCCCCCTCCATAGAAAATCAGTGGATTTTGGACCTGTATCATTCTCAGATCTAGAGATGGACTTGAACAATCTGAGAGAGCGCTTTAGCAGATGATCTCTATAAACCACCATTCAAGCACAGTTATAATATTATAAGTTTTCCATCCCTGAATTTTGTTCGATTTTTTGATAGGAACATCTGTTGGTTGGGTAGTTTGTATTTGAAGCAACCTTATCCTTGATTTCACAAAAAGCTACAATTTTCGCAAAGAGTTCTTCGGAAGATCAAATCAAGGATCAGTATTTATTTAGAATTTTTAATTTTTTTCAAAGCATTCTAATATACTCACCTTCAAAGGAAACATCACTCCAAAACATCTCTCCACGGCTATGAGCGCTGTCATCATGGCGGAACCACATAAGAAAACAACTATAGCAAGGCTTACACAGTGGCTAACATATCGCAACTTCGGCCCTATGCTGAGCTCTCTAATTAGAGCATTAAAACATGCTCTCAGCAGGAAGACAAACAGCGAGTAGAAGAAGTCAAACACTGCAAGAACCAAAAAGTTGACGGTGGAACTCTCTAAGAAACCCATTCTATAGTAGATGATTATGTTGGCGATGTTGGTAAACATTCCCAGCAAGCACAAAGGCCCGCTTAGAACGAAAAAGTTTACTATATCAATGATATCCCACACCGGATCATGGATAATTCTTGGAGTCATGGGAGCATTACTTGTCGCGTTGTAAAAATCCATTTTTTCCACTTAATGTTATTACTTCATCCAAGACAAAGGGTGAAAAATCAGTTAAGTCGCTGGGAAGAGAAAAAAAAAGATGTGATGAAAGGTTGAATATTTGGCAAATACTAAAATCTATAATTATAATAAATTTAGACATTGGATTTTTGTGTCCTTAAAACTAGACAATCATAGATTGTAACACAACGCAAATTTAAGAATTTTTTGACTTATCATTTTACCTAAGCTGTATCGGCGCCTTTTCTCCCAGCCAAAAGATTTTCAACGGAAAAGAAAATAGGCAGTTTTTGCAAAATGTTTCTGATTTCTTCCTGGTCGGGCTGGTAACAAAACTGGCGCGCCTTGAAATCTTTGTATCGCTTTACGCTTTCGATGAATTCCACTCAATCATAATTTTTCATCATCTTCATCGCAGTCAAAAGTAAGATCATTGTTTGAGTAAAAAAAAAATCAATTTCGAGCTGTCTTTAAATATTAGGTTATTCGGATTAATCATGTTAATCTCAAATCAAGGAAACAGGGAAAAAATGCTCTATTTAATAACTTCAAGCAAAAAAAATTAACCTGCGAAATGATTTTCGTTTGTTCAAAAATAAATTTAAAAAAGCTCGTCTGTTAATATGCATACTGTATAATTCTTATTTATACAAACTGTTCTGTGGTGTGCTGTGAATTATGAAGTCTGTGATTCTCTCGAATTATCGAATTTAATCACCGACCTCCCTTGAACCTTTCTCTCTCTCTCTCTCTCTCTCTCTCTCTCTCTCTCTCTCTCTCTCTCTCTCTCTCTCTCTCTCTCTCTCTCTCTCTCTCTCTCTCTCTCTCTCTCTCTCTCTCTTTCTCTCTCTCTTTCTGTTTGACTCTTTCTGTTTGACTCTTTCTTTTTGCCCCTGCTCTAGCATTTTTGCATATATGTTTGTGTGCTTTTGATTGTCAGACTTTCTATATGTCTGTATGTCTGCCTTCTATCTACCTATCTGATATATCTGTCGAACTGTCTATTTTTTTATGTCTGCCTATCTAAAAAACATTTTTTTTTTCTTTTTATGAATCTGTCTTTAATGAATAGATTCAACATGAGATTTTAGCAGCCGAGTAAATTACTTTCAAAAAGAGGGTTCAAATCTAAAAAAAAAAACTTTTCTGATATAATCTTTCATTTTTTCAACGTAAAATTTGGTGGCTTCCAAGCATGTTACACACAATCTGTAAGACATCACAGAAACCTAACAGATCCGCCAGGCTTCGCAATTTAAAGCCTGGTCTTCCCCTATTTTTCACATCTACTACAATCGGAGAACAGAAATTTTCCGAAAAAAAAAAAAAAAAAAAAAAAAAACCAACAAAAACCCACAAAAAAACAAATGCATACCCTATTCAGATTTCCAATATAAAGCTGTGAAGTAAAAGTCAGACACGTTTTCCCTTAGCTCTCGCCATTTCAAATGTCGAAGTTGAGTAAAGCAGTTTGTGTTTGAAAAAATAAGATTTAAAAAGTCCCAAAGAAAAAGATGGTAAACTCCTCTTTCAAAAGTCTCAAACATTAACCGTAGCTCATATGAAAAGAATGTCATCAATTTCAGTTTTGTTTTTGTTTAAGCTGTTTACAACCTCTCCCGATGAGTCATATGTAAAGGGTATCAAGACTCGGTTTCCAGACTAGAGTGAGCGGTGTCTGTCAGATTAACTTTCTGTAATATATATAATTATACGGGAAATATTCAGCATTTTAATAAGTTCTGCGGATTGGTTCACATTCTAATTTATAATCAAAATCGACATTTCCTTATTTGTACATGGCTTTTCACTCATAGGAAAGATGTATTTTGCAACAAACTGAAGCAAACATATTCAAGTTGTATAACTTCTAATTATCCGCAATTCATGTTCGTTTATATGTATCGTAATTTTGTTTTTATAATTCTTTCAAAATAAATGACTGTGATTTTGCATCTTGAATTTCATACAAATTTCAACACAAAAAGAGCTACTTATCTGGGGGGTTCTTAAACGTTCAAGAAAATTACAACCCGTGGCTTCCATTTTTTAAAATACGATTCAATATAATGACATGCATGCGTACTGCTTCTGAGTCGTTTCAGTTTGTTTTTTTTTTCGTTTCAAACCCATAATAAATTTTAGATTTTTGATTATAGTGAAAAGAGGTAATAATACGTAGTTAAAAGAAGTAATCAAAACATGCCATGAGAAAACTGCTTTATAATTTTTTTTTTATTTTTTTTTTTTTTATTGTTAGGATCGAAAATAAGCATTTTAGATCGAGAGTTTTACATAAACCACATTTTAAGCTGATCTAAATTACCTTAAATTAATACACAGGACAGTTTTCATGTGCCCTATATATAAAATTACGGGACCTAAAAAAATAAAAATTCCAATCGATTGCCAAATGGCATTCTCTAGTGACATAGTTGTGACGAGGCGTAGGTCGAAGTTATCGAAACAAAAAAGGGCATGCAGAGTCAGTTCAAATACGTGCTTGGGGAAAGGTCAAAGGGTTATTCATCTGAGGCGAAAGTGAACTCTGGGAAGCGTGGCTCTGCAAGCTGATAGTTAGATCTAGATCTAGATCTAGACTCCAGAACCACGCAGACGACAAGACCGTGATTCAGCACTTTAACATGGAGTCAGCCGTCTCAGCGTCCGTTTGACCTGAGCTAGAGTCGCGTCACTCAAGCTATTTTTTTTTTTCTGAAAAACTTAGGCGACGTCGCACACATAAAGAAAACACATCTGTAACTGCAACGAGTTTAAGATCGAAGAAGTCTAAAAATCAAGCTCGGAATTGTGGGACAGACTTTCATGTCTTGTCTGATCTTGCTTTATGTCAGGGATATTATCTGTATTAACTCAAGTCTCGAATTCAGATCTCGTTATCTTTTGTTTTCTTCAGTTTGGTAACAAACCGAATAAATTTGTCTGCAGAGGTTTTACAGAGTTTTCTCCTTTCAGACATCCTCTTTTTATATCTTCTGCTGATTCATTCGCTTTTTAGTATCACTTGTGCTAATGCATAGAACTATCTTTGTGGATGTTATTTACTATTTTCACTGATCATTTTTTTTAATCTCACTTGAAATGTTGATCTGTTTTTCCATCTCCAGCCAGGACTATCTTTGTGGATGTTATTTACTATTTTCACTGATCATTTTTTTTAATCTGACTTGAAATGTTGATCTGTTTTTCCGTATCCAGCCAGGACTATCTTTGTGGATGTTATTTACTATTTTCACTGATCATTTTTTTTAATCTCACTTGAAATGTTGATCTGTTTTTCCGTATCCAGCCAGAACTATCTTTGTGGATGTTATTTACTATTTTCACTGATCATTTTTTTTAATCTGACTTGAAATGTTGATCTGTTTTTCCATCTCCAGCCAGGACTATCTCTGTATCTCGAATCGAGGAGTCGGTGAGGAAGTGACCTTCCTGTGTGTCCTTTATTTTCATTCGATTCTCTATTTTTCCTCCTTATCTGCTCTTCTGTCCCTCTCTTTTTTTAAAGTATTATTCTGTAACAGAATTCTGCAACAAATTCAGCTTCATCATTTGATTTTAAATTTTTCCATGTTCTCTAATGGGACGAAGTTGGGTTTTTTAAGTGAACAGTTCTTGAGAGGGTAAACGAAGCAGAAAATTGTAGACTGATTAAACAAGGCAGATATGTTTTTAATAAAAAAAAAAAAACATTATATACTAGATATATCAATGGAAAACCATCAATTCTTGATAAAAATACAAAACAACATCAGAAAATGTCAAATAACCAGAAACAAAATTCTAAGGGCTGCAAACATATTTTGGTGTAACCAGGGAATTCTTACACGTGATAAACGATTTGGAATTTTTTTATTAAATTGATATTTTGGTCTAACCGTGTTTAAAGGTTTTTAAGTTTAAATTTATTTTCCTGTACCTACGATTTCCAATTGAATGACTTGTGCCTAGAGGCCTAGATTGGCTCTCCTATTCCATCCCGTCAAAGCTCGTTCTCCTAATCATTGCCCTATGAAATGGACAATGGAATGAAGTAAAGAGCAGATCATGAAATTCAATTTAATTATTTTAATCAAAAAGGAGAACTGATGTAGGCTAGAACTATTCTGTGGCACTCCAATGAAAACATACATGAACCTGTAAAAAGAGATTCAGAGCTATTATAAAGTTGCTGCACCATTAACAATTTTGTCGAAAATTATTTTACACGCACGTTACGCATAAAGATTAAAGAATAAACATTCGGAAAGAATATTAACTTTGATTAAGACTTTCATTATTGATTGAAAAGGGGAAAAAAGGCAAGCATAAAATAGTGATTGAATTCTGAAGTTGTTTAGACAAGAATATCTATCATATGGGGAAGAAAGTCGCTCAGATTGATTATCAGTTTTAAAAAAGTCTATCTGAAAACGCAATAAGCATCAGTACGAACAAAGAAAATATTGTACTGAAAATTGGGACAAATGTTAGATCGTCAGTGGTGATCTTCTCTTCTAAACTCCAATACTCATCAATGCCAACGTCTGCAATAACTGGCTTATGGAATGTCGAAATATCCCACAAGTTTTACTTTTCTCGATCTTGGTATAACATTAACAGGGTTGTGAGATCTTCGCCTTGATGTCCCACAAGTTTTACTTTTCTCGGTCTTGGTATAACAGGGTTGTGAGATCTTCGCCTTGATGTCCCACAAGTTTTACTTTTCTCGGTCTTGGTATAACAGGGTTGTGAGTTCTTCGCCTTGATGTCCCACAAGTTTTACTTTTCTCGGTCTTGGTATAACATTAACAGGGTTATGAGATCTTCGCCTTGATGTCCCACAAGTTTTACTTTTCTCGGTCTTGGTATAACAGGGTTATGAGATCTTCGCCTTGATGTCCCACAAGTTTTACTTTTCTCGGTCTTGGTATAACAGGCTTATGAGTTCTTCGACTTGGTGTCCCACAAGTTTTACTCTTTTCGATTTGATGACCTGCAAGTTTTACCTTAGCTATTTTCGTCTTGATGTCTCACAAGTTTTACTTTTTTTCGCCTTGATGTCCCACAAGTTTTACCTTTTTCTACCTAAGGTCCCGCAAATTTTACTTTTTCCTACCTGATGTCCCACAATTTTTTACTTTTTTCGTCTTGATGTCCCATAAGTTTTACTTTCTTCGCCTTTTATACCCCACAAGTTTTACTTTTTTTCGACCTGATGTACCACAATTTTTCCTTTTTTCGACCTGATGTCCCACAAATTTTACTTTTCACGGTCATGGTATGACAGGTTTGTGAGTTCTCCGCCTTGATGTCCCACAAGTTTTACTTTTCTCGGTCTTGGTCTAACAGGTTTATGAGTTCTTCGACTTGATGTCCCACAAGTTTTACTTTTCTCGGTCTTGGTATAACAGGGTTGTGAGTTCTTCGACTTGATGACCCACAAGTTTTACTTTTCTCGGTCTTGGTCTAACAGGGTTACGAGTTCTTCGACTTGATGACCCACAAGTTTTACTTTTCTCGGTCTTGGTATAACAGGGTTGTGAGTTCTTCGACTTGGTGTCCCACAAGTTTTACTTTTCTCGGTCTTGGTATAACAGGGTTATGAGTTCTTCGCCTTGATGACCCACAAGTTTTACTTTTCTCGGTCTTGGTATAACATTAACAGGGTTGTGAGTTCTTCGCCTTGATGACCCACAAGTTTTACTTTTCTCGGTCTTGGTATAACATTAATAGGGTTATGAGTTCTTCGCCTTGATGACCAACAAGTTTTACTTTTCTCGGTCTTGGTATAACATTAACAGGGTTATGAGTTCTTCGCCTTGATGACCCACAAGTTTTACTTTTCTCGGTCTTGGTATAACAGGGTTATGAGTTCTTCGCCTTGATGACCCACAAGTTTTACTTTTCTCGGTCTTGGTATAACATTAACAGGGTTGTGAGTTCTTCGCCTTGATGACCCACAAGTTTTACTTTTCTCGGTCTTGGTATAACAGGGTTATGAGTTCTTCGCCTTGATGACCCACAAGTTTTACTTTTCTCGGTCTTGGTATAACAGGGTTGTGAGTTCTTCGCCTTGATGACCCACAAGTTTTACTTTTCTCGGTCTTGGTATAACAGGGTTATGAGTTCTTCGCCTTGATGACCCACAAGTTTTACTTTTCTCGGTCTTGGTATAACATTAACAGGGTTGTGAGTTCTTCGCCTTGATGACCCACAAGTTTTACTTTTCTCGGTCTTGGTATAACATTAACAGGGTTATGAGTTCTTCGCCTTGATGACCCAAAAGTTTTACTTTTCTCGGTCTTGGTATAACATTAACAGGGTTATGAGTTCTTCGCCTTGATGACCCAAAAGTTTTACTTTTCTCGGTCTTGGTAAAACATTAACAGGGTTATGAGTTCTTCGCCTTGATGACCCACAAGTTTTACTTTTCTCGGTCTTGGTATAACAGGGTTATGAGTTCTTCGCCTTGATGACCCAAAAGTTTTACTTTTCTCGGTCTTGGTATAACATTAACAGGGTTGTGAGTTCTTCGCCTTGATGACCCACAAGTTTTACTTTTCTTGGTCTTGGTATAACATTAACAGGGTTATGAGTTCTTCGCCTTGATGACCCACAAGTTTTACTTTTCTCGGTCTTGGTATAACATTAACAGGGTTATGAGTTCTTCGCCTTGATGACCCACAAGTTTTACTTTTCTCGGTCTTGGTATAACATTAACAGGGTTATGAGTTCTTCGCCTTGATGACCCACAAGTTTTACTTTTCTCGGTCTTGGTATAACATTAACAGGGTTATGAGTTCTTCGCCTTGATGACCCACAAGTTTTACTTTTCTCGGTCTTGGTATAACATTAACAGGGTTATGAGTTCTTCGCCTTGATGTCCCACAAGTTTTACTTTTCTCGGTCTTGGTATAACATTAACAGGGTTATGAGTTCTTCGCCTTGATGTCCCACAAGTTTTACTTTTCTCGGTCTTGGTATAACATTAACAGGGTTATGAGTTCTTCGCCTTGATGTCCCACAAGTTTTACTTTTCTCGGTCTTGGTATAACATTAACAGGGTTATGAGTTCTTCGCCTTGATGTCCCACAAGTTTTACTTTTCTCGGTCTTGGTATAACATTAACAGGGTTATGAGTTCTTCGCCTTGATGACCCACAAGTTTTACTTTTCTCGGTCTTGGTATAACAGGGTTATGAGTTCTTCGCCTTGATGACCCACAAGTTTTACTTTTCTCGGTCTTGGTATAACAGGGTTATGAGTTCTTCGCCTTGAGGACCCACAAGTTTTACTTTTCTCGGTCTTGGTATAACATAAACAGGGTTATGAGTTCTTCACCTTGGTGTCCCACAAGTTTTACTTTTCACGGTCTTGGTATAACATTAACAGGGTTATGAGTTCTTCGCCTTGAGGACCCACAAGTTTTACTTTTCTCGGTCTTGGTATAACAGGGTTGTGAGTTCTTCACCTTGATGACCCACAAGTTTTACTTTTCTCGGTCTTGGTATAACAGGGTTATGAGTTCTTCGCCTTGATGACCCACAAGTTTTACTTTTCTCGGTCTTGGTATAACAGGGTTATGAGTTCTTCACCTTGATGTCCCACAAGTTTTACTTTTCTCGGTCTTGGTATAACATTAACAGGGTTATGAGTTCTTCGCCTTGATGTCCCACAAGTTTTACTTTTCTCGGTCTTGGTATAACAGGGTTATGAGTTCTTCGCCTTGATGACCCACAAGTTTTACTTTTCTCGGTCTTGGTATAACATTAACAGGGTTATGAGTTCTTCACCTTGATGACCCACAAGTTTTACTTTTCTCGGTCTTGGTATAACAGGGTTATGAGTTCTTCACCTTGATGTCCCACAAGTTTTACTTTTCTCGGTCTTGGTATAACATTAACAGGGTTATGAGTTCTTCACCTTGGTGACCCACAAGTTTTACTTTTCACGGTCTTGGTATAACAGGGTTATGAGTTCTTCGCCTTGAGGACCCACAAGTTTTACTTTTCTCGGTCTTGGTATAACAGGGTTGTGAGTTCTTCACCTTGATGTCCCACAAGTTTTACTTTTCTCGGTCTTGGTATAACATTAACAGGGTTGTGAGTTCTTCGCCTTGATGACCCACAAGTTTTACTTTTCTCGGTCTTGGTATAACATTAACAGGGTTATGAGTTCTTCGCCTTGATGTCCCACAAGTTTTACTTTTCTCGGTCTTGGTATAACATTAACAGGGTTATGAGTTCTTCACCTTGATGTCCCACAAGTTTTACTTTTCTCGGTCTTGGTATAACATTAACAGGGTTGTGAGTTCTTCACCTTGATGTCCCACAAGTTTTACTTTTCACGGTCTTGGTATAACAGGGTTATGAGTTCTTCGCCTTGAGGACCCACAAGTTTTACTTTTCTCGGTCTTGGTATAACAGGGTTGTGAGTTCTTCACCTTGAGGACCCACAAGTTTTACTTTTCTCGGTCTTGGTATAACATTAACAGGATTATGAGTTCTTCGCCTTGATGTCCCACAAGTTTTACTTTTCTCGGTCTTGGTATAACAGGGTTATGAGTTCTTCGCCTTGATGACCCACAAGTTTTACTTTTCTCGGTCTTGGTATAACATTAACAGGGTTGTGAGTTCTTCACCTTGATGTCCCACAAGTTTTACTTTTCTCGGTCTTGGTATAACATTAACAGGGTTGTGAGTTCTTCACCTTGATGTCCCACAAGTTTTACTTTTCTCGGTCTTGGTATAACATTAACAGGGTTGTGAGTTCTTCACCTTGGTGACCCACAAGTTTTACTTTTCTCGGTCTTGGTATAACATTAACAGGGTTATGAGTTCTTCACCTTGATGTCCCACAAGTTTTACTTTTCTCGGTCTTGGTATAACATTAACAGGGTTGTGAGTTCTTCGCCTTGATGACCCACAAGTTTTACTTTTCTCGGTCTTGGTATAACAGGGTTATGAGTTCTTCGCCTTGATGTCCCACAAGTTTTACTTTTCTCGGTCTTGGTATAACATTAACAGGGTTATGAGTTCTACACCTTGATGTCCCACAAGTTTTACTTTTCTCGGTCTTGGTATAACATTAACAGGGTTGTGAGTTCTTCACCTTGATGTCCCACAAGTTTTACTTTTCTCGGTCTTGGTATAACAGGGTTATGAGTTCTTCACCTTGATGACCCACAAGTTTTACTTTTCTCGGTCTTGGTATAACATTAACAGGGTTATGAGTTCTTCGCCTTGATGTCCCACAAGTTTTACTTTTCTCGGTCTTGGTATAACATTAACAGGGTTATGAGTTCTTCGCCTTGAGGACCCACAAGTTTTACTTTTCTCGGTCTTGGTATAACATTAACAGGGTTATGAGTTCTTCACCTTGAGGACCCACAAGTTTTACTTTTCACGGTCTTGGTATAACATTAACAGGGTTATGAGTTCTTCGCCTTGATGTCCCACAAGTTTTACTTTTCTCGGTCATGGTATAACATTAACAGGGTTGTGAGTTCTTCACCTTGGTGACCCACAAGTTTTACTTTTCTCGGTCTTGGTATAACAGGGTTATGAGTTCTTCACCTTGAGGACCCACAAGTTTTACTTTTCACGGTCTTGGTATAACATTAACAGGGTTATGAGTTCTTCGCCTTGATGTCCCACAAGTTTTACTTCTCTCGGTCTTGGTATAACAGGGTTATGAGTTCTTCACCTTGGTGACCCACAAGTTTTACTGTTCTCGGTCTTGGTATAACATTAACAGGGTTATGAGATCTTCGCCTTGATGTCCCACAAATTTTACTTTTCTCGGTCTTGGTATAACATTAACAGGGTTGTGAGTTCTTCGCCTTGGTGACCCACAAGCTTTACTTTTCTCGGTCTTGGTATAACATTAACAGGGTTATGAGTTCTTCGCCTTGAGGACCCACAAGTTTTACTTTTCTCGGTCTTGGTATAACATTAACAGGGTTATGAGTTCTTCGCCTTGATGTCCCACAAGTTTTACTTTTCACGGTCTTGGTATAACAGGGTTATGAGTTCTTCGCCTTGATGTCCCACAAGTTTTACTTTTCTCGGTCTTGGTATAACATTAACAGGGTTATGAGTTCTTCGCCTTGATGACCCACAAGTTTTACTTTTCTCGGTCTTGGCATAACATTAACAGGGTTGTGAGTTCTTCGCCTTGATGTCCCACAAGTTTTACTTTTCTCGGTCTTGGTATGACAGGGTTGTGAGTTCTTCGCCTTGATGTCATACAAGTTTTACATTCGCCTTGATGTCCCACAAGTTTTACTTTTTTCGATTTGATGTCCCGCAAGTTTTACTTTAGCTTTTTTCGTCTTGATGTCCCACAAGTTTTTCTTTTTTCGCCTTGATGTCCCACAAGTTTTTCTTTTTTCGCCTTGATGTCCCACAAGTTTTACTTTTTTCGATTTGATGTCCCGCAAGTTTTACTTTAGCTTTTTTCGTCTTGATGTCCCACAAGTTTCACTTTTTTCTACCTGATGTCCCACAAGTTTCACTTTTTTCTACCTGATGTCCCACAAGTTTTTCTTTTTTCGCCTTGATGTCCCACAAGTTTTTCTTTTTTCGCCTTGATGTCCCACATGTTTTACTTTTTTCCGCCTTTTATACCCCACAAGTTTCACATTTTTTCTACCTGGTGTCCCACAAGTTTTACTTTTTTCGTCTTGATGTCCCACAAGTTTTATTTTTTCTACCTGATGTCCCACAAGTTTTACTTTTTTCACCTTTTATACCCCACAAGTTTTACTTTTTTTCGACCTGATGTCCCAAAACTTTTACTTTTTTCGATCTGATGTCCCACAAGTTTTACTTTTTGTCGACCTGGTGTCCCACAAATTTTACTTTTCACGGTCTTGGTATGACAGGGTTGTGAGTTCTTCACCTTGATGACTCACAAGTTTTACTTTTCACGGTCTTGGTATGACAGGGTTGTGAGTTCTTCGACTCCATCAAGGACTAATGATCCTGCCATTGCAAAGCCGTGAGTTTCCAGCTTGATGAGCACAGAGACTTGAGAGATCTACACACGTTACTTTCTGTTGCAGGAGATGCGCCGAGTATTCTTCATCTCTATGCCAGACAATGAACTAGCGCCAGACAGGTTTGTTTCTTTGCTTGTTGTTTGATATTGCCCGTTCGCAACACGATGATCTCACGTCTTGTTTTCTCATCAAATATAATTCCATATCAGGCATAGCAGAACTGAAAAGTTGAGGCCCTGAACTCATCTCTGGACCATGAGAGGCAGGAGCTCATGGAGAACGTCCTTGCGGATATCAGGACGGGCGGTGCAAACCCCAGAGCTATCCGCGCTACCTCTGTGGCAGGAGAGATCGCTTTTGGTAACACACACCTCGGGATTGTCTGCTTCAGAGTTGAAACGAAGTCAAGGATTTGTGTGCGCACCATAAAAGTGTGACGCATGAAGAACGCTGATGAGGTGAAGTCAAGGAATTGTGTACACACCATAGAACTATAAGACATAAAGAACTCTGATGAGGCAATGTCAAGGATTTGTGTGTGTACCACAGAATTATAAGACACAAAGAACGTTGATGAGGCGAAATCAAGGAATTGTGTACGCACCATAGAACTATAAGACATGAAGACCTCTGATGAGGCAATGTCAAGGATTTGTGTGTGTACCACAGAGGTATAAGACATAAAGAACGTTAGTGAGGCAATGCCAAGGATTTGTGTGTGTACCACAGAAGTATAAGATATAAAGAAGGCTAGTGAGGCGAAGTCAAGGATTTGTGTGCATACCACAAAATTATAAGGTATAAAGAAGGCTAGTGAGGCGAAGTCAAGGATTTGTGTGCATACCACAGAATTATAAGGCTATGCTGCTCAGTCTAGCTGCCATTTGCCGATTCTAACAGAAGTTTCCATGATGGGTGGGACATTGCTCTGTTAGAGTTTAAGAGGCCAAACATTTCAGTACAGATTTTTATTTTGCCTAAAGATTTTGTGACACTTTCTTGAAGTAAATGAAAGCTGGGACCTTTTGTCTAGCTAAACATGATGTGCCACAGAAGAAGTATTAGTATCGAGTGATTTTAAATATTGATTGAAATTTCTTAATGATATCTATTATGCCATTTGTAAAACTTATATATCCAGCAAGATATTTTAACTTGGTATAAAATCTTTTAAAACCTGCCTGGATACGATCGTTTGTGTGAATTTCATTAGATTTACTGTATGAAGCGCCACTGTCCTTTATGCCTCCGAATTTTAACAACGTACCTTTGACCTACTAACGTTTGTCAAATGTATGACTTTACGCAGCTATTTCGTCGCACCAGTCTTTCAGTGCATCAATTCACTGCCTATTATTATTATAGTAGCATATAAAAACAAACCCCTGGTTCAATCAATCAATATTCATTGCAATAACACACAGTTGATGTAGAATATGAAATAAATACTACGGTTGATGCCGAGCCCTTTTTTTCGTGCTTCATTTTTTATTTATCTCAATATGTAACAATGTAAAATAAATCTTAAGAAGAATATCATAATGTTTTAGATTTACACAATACAAAAACACACATTAAAAAAAAAAGATAATTATAATCTTCTTTCAAGTTTTGCATCAAGAGAAAAGGGGAGGGGAAGAGAGGTGTTTTTTTTTTTTTTTTTTTTGGGGGGGGGGGGGGGGGGTGGGGGAGGGGGACAGGAGGACAGGGCTTTTAGAAAAATAACGAACTATGGACTACTATAATTTTCGAGTTGATCTTTTACCACCAATTATATCTTAACAAGAGGCAAATAATTGCGCATTTAATTGTACCGACACAACAGAAAGACTTAAGGTAAAACCGGTCAAACTTTTTTTTTTTTAGTTGACGTTCAAATGCAATACGGATAGATCATTTAAATTTTAAAAAGCCTAATATCTTTCAAATAAGTGCGGTGGCCTGGGATTTTTAGGTTCATGGTGGAAATTACAGTTTTGAGCTATTGGGCTTCAAACATAAAAAAAATCTATTTTTCAAGGTTGCCCACTTTCTAACTTTTCATGAATATCAACCATGTTGTTGTTGTTGTTGTTGTTGTTGTTGTTGTTGTTGTTGTTGTTGTTGTTGTTGTTGTTGTTGTTGTTGTTGTTGTTGTTGTTGTTGTTGTTGTTGTTGTTGTTGTTGTTATTGTTGTTGTTATTGTTGTCATTGGTTTTTTTATATTATTTTTTTATTGCTGTTGTGAAGATACCTGCAACTCTACATGAAAAGTTTTTCTACATAGGCGCGTTTTTCTCAGTTTCTCATTCCCCAACCTTTTGTTAAGTTTGGAGTCACAGCCTATCTTACCTAAATAATTTTTTTTTTTCATTTCAACTGGGTTTTCAGAAAATATGGAAATCACAATTTGTCCAAACTAGTCATTGAACTTAAAAACTGCAGGTCACCTCGCATTGATTTTTAACACCTACATGTTTCAAGCAAATCGCTGTAAACGTTTTGAATAAGGGAATACAGCTTGCCACGTACTTTCCCAGTTTATTTAAAGATCCCTCTGAATGCTAATTATAGAGCTATGTACTAAAACCTAACGGGTTAAAGATTTGTATGCCTTGCAGGAATCCCTCTTATTTTTGCTTATATAGTAATGAGTATTTAAAAGGATCTATAGGCCTGTGCTAGTTAGCTGTTGTTTTTTTGTTTTGTTTTGTTTTTGTTGTTTTTTTTTTATTTTTGCGAACTATAGTAAAGCAGTTGAATTTTGTACTTCCCAAATCTGTTTCAAAAATCCCTTTAACCGTATATCAGGAAGGCAATGATTCTCGCGAAACCTGTTTGAATGTGTTCTACAGGAATTCATTAGTGTGCCTATACGATATGGAACTTCTGAAAATAGGCTTTGGTGTTATAAGTTAAGTAATTTCTAATTCTATATTATTAGCAGCAAATTTTTTTTGTTTATGTAGAAAAACTGCAAATGAAGTGTCCTGACTTTGAAAAAAAAAAAGAAGAAGAAAAACAACAGACTTATGAAATTTCATGAATCATTTAACATAGCAGCCTCAAAAGATAATATTTAGGGCAAGACAGTCGGATACATCTTTAAATACCACGAAAACTAGAAAACCGGTATCGTTGGAAAACAGCTAACAATATCGATACAGAAAATCGGAAGTTGCCCTGGTCTGATTACACCGAACAGGATATCGATAGAGCACGCCAAGCCGGAAGTTGCGCTAGTTTTTCGTCGCCATACTGTCCGACTTCTCCGACAGCCTCGGGGCGAAACAGGTGAGAAATACTCTCTTGAATCTAGAGCTCATCTTGTAATAAAAGAAGAAGTTCACAGCGGAAGAAAAAGAGTGAAAGGTTAGACCAACACCGAACATCGTTAGGATGAAGTTCATAAAATATGGATTGACATATTGAAATGGCGGGTAGACGATGGTCGCGATAAAAATTGAAACGTTCACAGAAGAACAGATAAGGAAAATTGTACAGACAGCAATAATGGTTTTGATGAGTTTATCATCCTTGTCATTGGTTTTCCCGCTTTGCGTGGTAGACTGTTTCCGCCACAGCTGGTTTCTACGAAGAGTGATAACAAGGAAGATTGTGGCGATGACAACGATAAAGAAGCAGGTGGTGGAGGGGATAGAGTACAGGGGCCAGGTAGTAGAAGGACATTTTCTGGGGGGTGAGCATCGTACGGTGGTCCAGGGTCGGCGTACACCAGGATGAGGAAGGCCATGTGATAGCCAACCACTGCCAGCATCAGATACACACTTCTGCGGTGGGTAAGCAAAGTCTTCACCTGAGAACATATTTTACTTTTTACTTCGGGGAACAGCTAAGTTGAAACATTATATACAGTTTTTAAGTAGTAACGAATTAAGGTAGATATTTTTTATACGGTTAAGTCCTTCTTTGGCAAAACTCTTATTTTCAGAAATTACAAACTTCACACCCTTTCTCAAACTCCCTTCACACAAATCATCATTCTTTTTGTTAGAGTAAAGAACATAGATAACTAGCTCTTCTATTATTTACACCTGTTCCATCCATAGCTTATTCTCATATGTGTGCGGGCCTCACCTTGAGAGGAAATACAACACAAAAACATCTTTCTGCAGCTATCAGTGCTGTCATCATGGTGGATCCGCCTATGACGACATACATGGCATGACTGAGGCAATGGCTAACGTACCTCAATAGCTGATAATTGTTCGTTTTTTTCAAGAGAGGGCTGTAAAGTGTTCTTGATAATAATGAAATAATTGAGAAGAAAAAGTCAAACACTGAGAGAGCTAGAAAAATTAACGTTGGAACTTTCCGAAAATCCCATTTTGCAGTAGACTATTACGTTAGCAATGTTGGTGACAATTCCAAGGCAGCAAGACGGGATAAACAATATGAAAAAGGTGGTAAGCGAGATCAAATCCATGGCAACGTCAGTGAGAAAAGGTACCATAAGTGGCCAGACCTGGGTCTGGTTGGCAATGCTTTTTGGAAAAACATCTCGTGTTGTCTCATCCATTACCGACGCGAGAGATGGAAACGAGGCTAGGCTGCTGCGAAAAGAATGCAAAAGTTTATTGGGCCATGAGTCCAACTCCTTTGGTAGAGAATTCTATTATTAGTACAATTAGCTGATTGAAAAAAAAATCCTAATCTATTAATAGATCCTATAAAAAGCTCATTATCAGGCAGGTTTAAGTAAAACGAGGCTATAAACTTCTACAGACAGTGCATCTTTGAGAATATTTTTCATACCGGCAAAGCCTTGTAATAAGCGATTAGAGGATTCTTCCAAATAATTGGGGAGTACAGAATATGATTTTCTTTTAAAATAAACCACATGCACAATAGTTTCCCAGATTTTAAACAATGTACTTTATACGGACTTTAAAAAATTATGAAATCAGGACTTTTTCAGAAGTAAAACAATTTCAATTGCTACAGGACCCCCCCCCCCCCCATAAAACTGCCATTGGTTTAAAAAAAAAGTTTTCATACTAGTTAAATCACAACATCATAAAAATGAAATACCGAAGTCTACACACCGGAAAGCATACATTTTTTAAAAGCAATTTTAGACGTACATTGTAGCTCTGATATACACGGTTATTTTGTTGACGTACGTTTAATACAAACTTCTTGATCTAGTCATAGTCTTCACCGGAATTTTTCCAAAGACCTACGTAATTCTTGTTTAAGTTAACACGGCTAATTCTCGTGAAATGTTATTCCTTCGAAAACCTGCTCAGAGAATCTGTCTTTTCAGAGACGGTAGTGACAAAAGGAATAGTTTACTTATTTTCTAAAAAAAAATCCAAATCTATTTATAGATTTTAAAAAAATATTCATTATTCTGTAGGTTTAAATAACTGCGTGGCTCAGAATTCCCGAAACACAGTGCACCTTTATGCACTTAATGCCAAAAATTCTCAGCTTTCTAATAAGCGTTTAAAAGGATCCAGAAATAGAATTCGTCGCTTTCCTGTATTCGGTACAAGTCATGCTCTTTCTGAGTGGTGAGGTGCCGTGGACTGACTCATCTACAAAGTCGAGGTTTAAAACCCTGCAAAAAGCAAGCTTGCCTTTATCATTTTTACTCAAAGCCTCTTTCTAACCAGTTCTGTGGACCTCCTAAAACTTAAATTCTGTATAATTCTTACTTACAATTATTTCAGTGTTCTAACTCCTCTGAATCTAATGATGATAAAAAGGATAATAATAATAATAATAATAATAATAATAATAATAATAATAATAATAATAATAATAATAATAATAATAATAATAATAATAATAATTATAATAATAATAGCAGGAACAACAGCAACAACTACAACAATAAGAACAACAACAACAACAATAGGAGAAGAAGAAGAAGAAGAAGAAGAAGAAGAAGAAGAAGAAGAAGAAGAAGAAGAAGAAGAAGAAGAAGAAGAAGAAGAAGAAGAAGAAGAAGAAGAAGAAGAAGAAGAAGAAGAAGAAGAAGAAGGAGAAGGAGAAGAAGAAGAAGAAGAAGAAGAAGAAGAAGAAGAAGAAGAAGAAGAAGAAGAAGAAGAAGAAGAAGAAGAAGAAGAAGAAGAAGAAGAAGAAGAAGATCCCATAGTAAAGCAACAAAGAATACCAACCTTAAAATTTCTATGTTATACGTCGGCCTGTCAAAGCTGGAGAAAAACCTATTGACAAATGGTGCGGAACTTTTAGAGTAGCTGTTGACCGCGGAAATAGACATTAGTGGAACAAAATCTTTATGAAATCATCTTCGCTCTCTAGATATAAAAGTGTATATGATGATACTTGCGAGACAAAAGCAAAGGTACTCAAACATAAAGTTTCGTTTCAATATGAGCTTTTATTACCTTAGGCGGGGAAGATTTTTTCTCTCCAGATTTACTACTTAAAGTGCAGTAATCTTAATTCTTATAAATCATAAAGATGAGATATTAAAATTGTTAAACCTTTTTCATTTATTTTTTTTTTTTTTTTGATCAGCACTACAAGATTATATAGTAAAAATTGAAACATCATAAAATGGGTAGTTGTTCAATAAACATAGAAAAAATTCAGTATATAAAAAGTTAATTTGAAAATTAAATAACCCAGAAGCTAAAATGTCAACTTCTTGAGGGCATAATTTTCCAAACAATATTATACTAAAGGATTTTTCATTTCTCGTGACTGCTTGTTTGCCCAAACTGTTAGTGTTAATATCAACCAACATTTGACAAAATAAATACAAATGCCATTACGTAACTTAATGATAAACTCTGAAACGCTGCAATCGCTAGTTGTAAAACTGGCGTTTAGCTACATGTCAAGACATATCTCGTATTATTAATATTCCATGAGTTAGAAAAAAAATGAAATAATTATCTTTTCATCTCTTAGATAGTTTCTTTCTAACGATTATGTAGTCTAAATTGTAGATAAAAAGAAGGAAAGTTTGTATTTGTTAATACCCGTCATTTCTTGGAAAATTTCCGTAAACCCATTTCTCTTTTAAAGCGCTTTAAGGAAATTTTATCCAAAATATAGAGGAAAACTTTCTTTTAATTAAAGCTAACTTTTTTTTCTGGTTAGCGAAAGTGTATGAGGGTAAGTATAGACGTGAGTAACGTAACAAAAAAATTAACCTACAGGCATTTGCATCTTGTCGTATAAAATTTCAATTATTCATCGATTTATGGAATCCGCGTCCAATTTTATTTTCTCTCTTCACATGACATGTAAATTCCATGGCATGTCATTCAGGAAAATGATGAATAATTTGCTTAAAACTGTTACATTAACCGAAGCAGCTATTAGAGGCTGGTTTTAAATTGTATGGTTTGGTTTATTGTAACTTTGACTTTATCCTTCTTAGTTGTCGAATTGAGCTTTTGCTCAAAGTACTGAAGATTCCTTCTATGTACGAATAAAATTACCTATAATTAGCCTGAAAATCGTCTTTGTTTCAAACTGTACTTGCTTTCAAATGTGCGCGTATGAATTTCAAAGTTTTATTATATTGAATTAGGTTACGACGGTTTAGGCTTTTCATTCTGGTAAATGTACGATGGATAGAAAAGTCAAATGAATTTTCCATTATCAATGAAAAAACAAAAAAGAGAAATGTCGGATTCTAGTTCAAACCTATATTATTTTGTAAACATAGATTGAATCATTTAAGATTCCTTTTTTATTTTTTGTCCTCGTTTTCTATTATTTTTCTTTAAATCTATTTTCATCGAGGTTTATGGTTGAATTCACTCTGTTAAAGCAGATAATTGGTGCTCTCTTTGGCCGCCATGTTTGATAAACAATTAAAACAAAAAGGCTCTCTTGGTGTCTAAATTTATTTGTGGAATACTGATAATCAGATATCAGTTTTGAGCTTACTTCTCTCTCTGGGGCTTAATTTTATTGAGTTTATCTTTATTTGTTTATCTATTTATTTTTATTTATTCATTTTTTTCAAGCGCGGATCATTTTGGAACTCCCGATTATGGTTGGGTAATCTGTATTGGTTTGTCGGATTAAAGCAATCCGCTTCATTCTGCTTTGAAAAATGCAATTCCATAAAATAAATTCATATGGATATTTGAACTTTTCAGAAAACAGGGTTTATTTTCCCTTCTTTTTCTGTTTAGAATATGGTTTATTAAAAATGTCCTTGTGCATTTAAGACAACTTTATCCTAGATCTTGATCAGGTCTTCATAATAAAGTTTGTGTTGTCTGGAAATTCTGATACACCCCGTACAACTCGGTTACGATACCATCATTCAGATAAAGGATTGCCGTTTTTTTATGTTGTTTTTTTTTGTCAATTATTTGAAAACAATAAATTAGTCCCCTAGACCTATGATGCGATTCTTCAATACTTGAAAACAGCAAATGCGTATCTACAATTAAAATGGGTGTAAGAGGCAAAAAAGTTTGTTAGGAGTTGGGAGGAAGTCGGGAATCGGCGTTCTTTGACAAGCAGCTGAGAGATTCTTTATCGCATTTGCCAGGACGTTTTAAAGCGTTACAGAATCACGTTATGAATCAATTCAGGGCCTTTTAATTTTCAACTTTTTTCCTTCCCAGCCCCAACAAATTAGCTCTCTTTTAAATCCAGGTTTTTTCCCCCCTCTCAAAGCCATCACAGAAGTGCGCAGTGACTCAAGCATGTCGCGAAAACATGCCGGAAGTCTCACAAAGGGCAAATGTCGAACTTTTTTAATTCTATAGAAACAGTCAAGGTCGTATTTTCTGAGATATCATGGTGTCGGGATATCAGGGCTTCTCACACTGTCAGACCTGAACCTGAATCTGTTTTCAGTCCTTTTCGTTTTGCTTGTTTGGTATTGGTAAACATGTTGTTCTGGCGTTTTTTGAGTGTTTAGGGAATTCAGGGAAGGTAAGTTTTTTTCAGTCTTACTGAATTTTAATTTAATGTCTCCAGATTTTTCTCTCCTTTTTATTTTTTTTTAATCGCATATACACAGGCTCTCCATTGATTTGGTGAAAAACCCACAGAGCACAGACCCATTTCAGAGATCTAACTGAGCTCGCCAGGTTATGAGAAATTAACACAGCTAGATCTAGCGAGAAAGAGATGATCGCGAAATATCCGCCTGTGAGTTTCTAGCCACAAGATACACACAGGCCGTTGGTTGGGGCTATGAGTCGCCGATCTCTATATGGAACAAGATCGCACTGAGAATAACTATTTTTCCAAGGTCAGCTAGCATCTCTATTTGACTCTAAGATGGCGAGGGAGTGGAAGATCTGTTACCTTGCTTTATACGAAAAAGCAAAGGGAACATTATTAAGTAAGAAGGCGACATATGGGGAAATTCAATGAAGAACTTTGCTTAATCAACAGAAGTGAGTCCCTGTCAGACTCATTATCAGCGTTTTGACCTGTGGTCATCATCTATTTTGAACAAAGTATTGAAGCTTTTGAAACTGTTCAGGGCAAAAGTCAGAGTTATGACACCGCTTAGACTTACTATCCTTGATTTGATTGTCCCGAAGAAAAGTTCAGCTCCTCTAAAGGTCATCGTGTACTTTGTTCTTAATGCGCAAAGAAAATATAACGCTACAATGCGTGTACAACAGGAATCAAAATGAAAATTGCATTCCGTGACAGTCAAAAAGTTTGAATTTAGATTTTATTTCATATATAACATAAACAAGTTGCTGCTAATATTAACTCGAAAAAGTCAAAACATTAGAAAATTGTAAGAATAGAATTTGATAAGTTTGTTAACTTTATTGATTATTATGAATTATACAGCATTTAAAACAAAATCTATTTTTGCTATTAACAGATGATAGGGCACCACTACACACTCCCTTTCACAAAAAATTGATCTGGCACAATAACAATCTCTATCATTCTGTCTCTCTATGTCTCTCTCCGTCTGTCTGTGCGTCTGTGTCTTCCTCTGTGTGAGTTTGTGCGTCTCTCTCTATCTCTCTGTCTGTCTATGTCTTTCTCCGACTGTTTGTGCGTCTGTGTCTTACTCTGTCTGAGTGTGCGTCTCTCTTTGTCTCTCTGTGTCTCATATTCTATGTCTCTGTTTTCGTCTCTTTGTCTTTGCTCTAAATAGATTGGGAAACTACAGAAATAGCTGTTTTCAAGTAACAGTCCCTCTTTATGACACGAAGGGCCAGGCTAGATACACGCCCTTGCTTATCTTGTCTAAGAGCAGCTCTGGCTAATTTTGAAAAAAATTTTCATTTTTTTTAAATCGACACAGAAAAAGGCAAATATAAATTTTAAGTAAAAAACTTATAAAAGGAAATCAACTTATCTACAAAAGCGTTCCGAATATGATAATCGTAATCGTAATATTCATACAAATGGAAAACGTGCACAAGATGAAGCATGTTTCTGAAAACGGTTTTTTTAGATTAATGAAATACGAAATAAATAGAGTGACCAGGTAGAGTATTGATACTGACTGATTTAAATAAATTTCAAAAATGTTTAAAACATATAATTATATTATCTAGAAATATAACGACTTAATCCCCTGAAGGTTTTCTTTGAGTTGAAAGTCTTAGACAGAAAGTCATCAAGCCAAGTGGAATCGGAGAGGAGACCATGGGAAATTCAGGATTGTATTTAACACCAATGAAAAGGAGAAAGAACAGAGGCTTCTATCTCCAAAATTTGGAGTTAATAGTACTCGTATTAAAAACTTGAGTGATGTGCCTGGCAGACTATCAAAAAGTTTCAGACATGAACCTTTAGACATGTACATCCGTCAATGTTGGATACAAGAGCAAGCAGCCGAAATGTATATTGATCACCACGACCTTGGAATGGCAGGGTTGTAAGTTCATTGAAAGTTACTAAGGACTGATGACCCTGTCATTGCAAGGCCGTGTATTCACAACATATTAACGCGAAGAGAACCAGTAACAGTACTGATTATAAAATACAAATCTTACTTGTAACCCGTGGATGCCATATTCCGGACCATCATCAGGCTGAAGCAGTATGTGTATGGCTGGAGGTACAAATCTTACTTGTAACCCGTGGATGCCATATTCCGGACCATCATCCGGCTGGAGCAGTATGTGTATGTCTGCAGGTACAAATCTTGCTTGTAACCCGTGGATGCCATATTCCGGACCATCATCCGGCTGGAGCAGTATGTTTATGGCTGGATGTACAAATCTTACTTGTAACCCGAGGATGCCATCTTCCGTACCATCATCCGGCTGGAGCAGTATGTGTATGGCTGGATGTACAAATCTTACTTGTAACCCGTGGATGCCACCTTCCGGACCATCATCCGGCCGGAGCAGTATGTGTATGGCACAAGGTACAAATCTTACTTGTAACCCGTGGATGCCATATACCAGACCATCATCCGGCCGGAGCAGTATGTGTATGGCACAAGGTACAAATCTTACTTGTAACCCGTGGATGCCATCTTCCGTACCATCATCCGGCCGGAGCAGTATGTGTATGTCTGCAGGTACAAATCTTACTTGTAACCCGTGGATGCCATATACCGGACCATCATCCGGCCGGAGCAGTATGTGTATGTCTGCAGGTACAAATCTTACTTGTAACCCGTCGATGCCATATACCGGACCATCATCCGGCCGGAGCAGTATGTGTATGTCTGCAGGTACGAGTACAAATCTTACTTGTAACCCGTGGATGCCATATTCCGGACCATCATCCGGCTGGAGCAGTATGTGTATGGCACAAGGTACAAATCTTACTTGTAACCCGAGGATGCCATCTTCCGGACCATCATCCGGCTGGAGCAGTATGTGTATGGCACAAGGTACAAATCTTACTTGTAACCCGAGGATGCCATCTTCCGGACCATCATCCAGCCGGAGCAGTATGTGTATGGCACAAGGTACAAATCTTACTTGTAACCCGTGGATGCCATATACCGGACCATCATGCGGCTGAAGCAGTATGTGTATGGCAGAAGGTACAAATCTTAGGCCGGTCCCAGCTTAGCCTACACCGGACATGCTTGGCGTGTTTTTCGACACTGTGGAATTTATAAGGCCATCTGACAGGTCTGTGAGAAGGCTGGGCCTACAGAGCGACGCTGCGCAGGTAACACAAAATTTAATGTGTTCGTTTGCACCGTGCGAGCTAGGCCAGATGCTACAGAGCTACGCTGGGACTCGCCTTACTTGTAACCTGTGGATGCCATCTTCCGGACCATCATACGTTTGGAGCAGTGTGTGCAAGGCTGGGGGTACAAATCCTAGAAGCGCATGTATAAGAAGCCGTCGAAATGAAAGAAGTGGATGCCCCTTGTCATTATTATGTTATGGATGACATGGCGCTTGCCTTGAATAATTTCTGAGCTTTTCTTGTTGATCGGCAGCACTAAATTTGAAAGGACGATTTTTGCCTTTCAAGAAATTGATGCTTGGCTTTTGATTATCTTTAAGTGTTCATGTGGATCATTTATCTTTATTTTGTAATAGTTCATGTAGATCATTTACCTTTATTTTGTAAGTGTTCGTGTGGATCATATACCTTTATTTTATAGGTGTTCATGTGGATCATTTACCTTTATTTTGTAAGTGTTCATGTGGATCATTTACCTTTATTTTGTAAGTGTTCATGTGGATCATTTACCTTTAATTTAACCTGGGTTTCGAGGTGGGATTTTTGGATTGAAAATTGGATTCTTGGCCTTGACCTTGCTTTATACAACATGTGCAAAGCCATGATCTGAAAAACCGATGATAATTTGTGTGTGTGTGTGTGTGTGTAAACTATCCAGATTTGGACTGTCTTGCTATATGAACATAAGAACCAGCATAATGTCGGAATCAAGCCTGACAATATGAGACGCTGTAATCCCGAAACCATGATTTCTCAGAATATCAGACCTTGGCTGATTCTGTAAAAAAAAAAAAGTTCGGCCTTTTCCGTTTGTGATAGACTCCCGGCTTTGTTTTCATGAAATGTTTGAGTCACTGCTTATTTCTTCTGTGATTACTTAGAGAGAAAAAAACTGGATCTAAAAGGGAGAAAAACTGTTTGGGCAAGGAGATAAAAAACTTAAAAGCAAAAGGCTCTGAATTGTTCCACAACACGATCCCGTCTCGCTTTAAAAAACTCCTAGCAATTGTGATAAAGGATCTCCCAGCTGCCTATCAAACACTATCGATTCCCTTCTTCCTTTCGCTTACAAACTTTTTGTGCCACTTACGTCCAAACTTATTGCAAGTACGCGTTTAGCTGTTTTCCAGTATTTAGGAATCACGGGATAGGTCCTGGAGTCAAATTAATTGTTTTACGACATTCGACAAGAAAGTATAAAATGTAAAAAAAAACCCACACAATTCTTTATTTCAATGATGTTCTCATGGCCAAGATGTACGAGGTGTATCCGAATTCCCCCACAAGGCAAACTTTATTTGAAGACCGTATTAAGATTGCGGGGAAAGTTGGCTAAAATTCTCGAACATATGTTTGATAAACCTCTTTTCTCTAAAGAAATAGGAGGGGAAAAAACCATCTAATTTTTAAAAAATTCAAATATTTATCTAAATTCATGTTATCCACCAAAGGACATTTTCCCATATAACAAATAATTCAAAGTATGATTCAGCGGATTGCGTTAACACGCCAAACAAGTAGAGATTACCAAACCTCAACTGGGTGTTCCAAAATGATCCGCGCTTGAAAAAAAAATAAACGTTAAGGCTAAATAAATGAATGTGAATTCAATAAAAATTAAGCCCGAGAGAGAAAGATAGATAGATAGATAGATAGATAGATAGATAGATAGATGGATGGATGGATAGATAGATAGATAGATAGATGGATAGATGGATGGATGGATAGATAGATAGATAGATAGATAGATAGATAGATAGATAGATAGATGGATGGATGGATAGATAGATAGAGAGAAAGATAGATAGATAGATAGATAGATGGATGGATGGATAGATAGATAGATAGATAGAGAGAGAGAGAGAGAGACAGAGACAGAGAGAGAGAGAGAGAGAGAGAGAGAGAGAGAGAGAGAGGAGGTGGAAGGGGGTAGGGGTGGGGTGGGGGGAGGTAAGCTCAAAATCTCACTACAAGTGTTCCACAAATAAAACTCAGACCCTAAGTAAGCATTGTTGGTTATTTAGCAAACATTGCAACAAAAAAAGCGTTTTTTCCCTTCTTAAAATGAGCAAATTCACCCGTATATCTTGTTGAAATTAGATATTAAAAAAGATACAAAACGAAGACCAAAAAAAAAAAAATTTAACGATTCAATATGTATGGGTTTTTTGTTTTTGTTTTTAATTGACGGTTTCGCTTTTCTATCTATAAGATATTTACTAAAATATGAATTCATTCGTGTGAAACTTAATGTAATATAATAAAACCTTGAAATTCAGACGCGCTTTTCTGAGTTATTCAAATTTTAAATGAACTTTTCACGTTTCATAGGACAAAGACTCATTTAATGATGTCTCAGTTTTTACTAGATTATCTGCAAGGATTTAAAAAAAAGTTTTAATAGGCCTAGTTCTAATATCTAATTTTTATGATTTATAAAAATTAATTTTACTGCACCTTAGCAATAAATCTAAAGAAGAATTAAACCTTCAACGCCTAAGGTAATTAAAAGTCCACGTTGAAACGGAACTGCATGAATACCTTTGTATTTGCCAAGCAAGTGCCATTTTATAAATTCTGATGAATAAGGAGTAAAGATGATTTCAAAACGACTTTTTTCCTAAATGTTTCCATTCAAGACCAACAATATTTTATAGAAGTTCCGCAAAATTTCTCATTACTATTGTTGTTGTTGTTGTTGTTGTTGTTGTTGTTGTTGTTGTTGTTGTTGTTGTTGTTGTTGTTGTTGTTGTTGTTGTTGTTGTTGTTGTTGTTGTTGTTGTTGTTGTTGCTGTTGTTGTTGTTTTTGTTGTTTTTATTATTTAAACCAATCGGCAATAGCAATAACAATTATGAACACCATGAGAGGTGTGAAGAAATCACTATGGCATCTCGATCAATTTTGTAGAATAACAATCTCATTTATTATTGTCTTTCAGAGTTAATAACGGAAAAGAAAGAAGTATTTAAAATCTTGAATACTTTACAATTAGAACTGGGCATTATTTTAAAAAAGACAAAGTGATTTTTTTTTCTGAGTTGAGTCGAATCAAATCTCACCCCCACTTTTTTCCCCCTCTCTCCTTTCTTTTTCCTTGCTAATAAAGAATGGGAAGGTTTTATTTACCGAATTAATGCGTACAGAGACAACTTGTAAAATATAGATATTTTGGGCCTACTTTAATTTCATAGTTTATCATAGTTTACTTAAAAGTTCATTTTGCATTGAAACAGGCGTATGAATGCATTTTTTTGCAATTGATTCAACCAAGCTCCTTTGTCTATGGTTGCAATTGCAAGTAGACTACATGTAGTTTCTTTTTCCACAACTAGTTACGAAAAATCTCGCTACTTACAAAAAAAAAAAAAAATCTTTGAGGAAAGATCTACTACCGGGTCATCTCTGTGACCTATTGAAGTAACACAACAAACAGTAGTATAGTCTGCTGTGTAAATTCTATCTATTCTAAGTATTGATATTCTACGTCAGGGTCCAGAGTCTACAAAACATAAATTTCTAGTTCTAGATCTCGATTTCTATTATGTTTTCTAATGTAAATAGATCTATATCGAAATCCATTCTAGACTGAAAGGTAATCAAAAAAGAAAATACTGTAAAATACTGGCATTAGCGGACCACAAGCTCCACAATTTAATCTCAATCTGGATGAAAACAAAGGTTTTAGCCCTTGGATCAGGTTAGATCTAGAATGTAGACTCTAGATTAATTATTTTTATCAAGAATCAAGGCTCTAGATTATTGATATTTATCAAGGAACAAGACACTAAGTTGGTGTACGAGTACAAATTCACCCTAGAATCTAGATCTAGATATATCCCTGTTAAAGCCTAAGTTTAAAATATACACCGTACGTGGAAACATTTTCCCCTTTTTCCGCCTAGCCCAGAAGCAGTGGCTATTCAGATTTAATAGCGAAGGCAGCCGTTTAGAAAGCCACTATTGGCACCAAGAATCTGAGACTCGCAAGACAAGTGGTGTGTAGACCTTAAGCATTTGGGATGCCTTATTACTTATGTGGCGTGCAGGGATATTTTGAAATTGTAGTTGAAAATATTTCTAATAATAATGCATGATCCACAAAATCTAAAAACGTCCTTTCACTGTAAAAGGATCGGTTATTGAACTCCGTATCTAAAACCTGGATATTGTCTGTAAAAGTTGATTACCTTTAAATATGTCTTCAATTTTTTAACTCCTTAAAATATCTGATGGCCTTATCAGGCTGATTAAACAGTGTCCGCTTAATGGCACTTGACATTAAAAGCTTGAACTCGTCAGTCAGAAAGATTATGAAAAAAATATCATTAAATAGTTTTAATGTCATTGATAGCGTTAATCATACTTCCATACATTATTGTGTAATAAATGTGTCTGAACTCCAGCTATAGAACCGTTATTAATGGTGCAGTTGCAATTGGGATGAAAAAAAAATTCAAAAGAGAAGTGATTTTTCTTTATTAATTTTTCTTCTTTTTTTAAACAATATTTGAAAAGACAAATCATTATTTAAAATTAATTGTTGCTGATATAATAATAGTATACACGTATGATGTGATCAT
>JAWDGP010002725.1:40000-42500 GCA_033675545.1 Elysia crispata | reverse complement strand
ATCGCACGATGCATCATTGGGCACTGCGAGTTATCTCTAATTGAACGCTCCTCTATTTAGGCCACAGCGGTGTCATGTCAATGCTGATATCTCTCCACATTTTTAACATCGCACGATGCATCATTGGGCACTGCGAGTTATCTCTAATTGAACGCTCCTCTATTTAGGCCACAGCGGTGTCATGTCAATGCTGATATCTCTCCACATTTTTAACATCGCACGATGCATCATTGGGCACTGCGAGTTATCTCTAATTGAACGCTCCTCTATTTAGGCCACAGCGGTGTCATGTCAATGCTGGTATCTTTCCACATTTTTAACATCGCACGATGCATCATTGGGCACTGCGAGTTATCTCTAATTGAACGCTCCTCTATTTAGGCCACAGCGGTGTCATGTCAATGCTGGTATCTTTCCACATTTTTAACATCGCACGATGCATCATTGGGCACTGCGAGTTATCTCTAATTGAACGCTCCTCTATTTAGGCCACAGCGGTGTCATGTCAATGCTGATATCTCTCCACATTTTTAACATCGCACGATGCATCATTGGGCACTGCGAGTTATCTCTAATTGAACGCTCCTCTATTTAGGCCACAGCGGTGTCATGTCAATGCTGATATCTCTCCACATTTTTAACATCGCACGATGCATCATTGGGCACTGCGAGTTATCTCTAATTGAACGCTCCTCTATTTAGGCCACAGCGGTGTCATGTCAATGCTGATATCTTTCCACATTTTTAACATCGCACGATGCATCATTGGGCACTGCGAGTTATCTCTAATTGAACGCTCCTCTATTTAGGCCACAGCGGTGTCATGTCAATGCTGATATCTTTCCACATTTTTAACATCGCACGATGCATCATTGGGCACTGCGAGTTATCTCTAATTGAACGCTCCTCTATTTAGGCCACAGCGGTGTCATGTCAATGCTGATATCTTTCCACATTTTTAACATCGCACGATGCATCATTGGGCACTGCGAGTTATCTCTAATTGAACGCTCCTCTATTTAGGCCACAGCGGTGTCATGTCAATGCTGATATCTTTCCACATTTTTAACATCGCACGATGCATCATTGGGCACTGCGAGTTATCTCTAATTGAACGCTCCTCTATCGAGTGAGATAACGACTTGAGTTTCAGGGCGACACAGACATCGATCTCTCCTTTAGTGGAAGGTCATTTGATAGCAGGTGGCAGCAGTTTAGTTTTTTCCTCTCCTTGATGATATAGCTGCACCCAGCATGGCTACCGGCCGGGGTCCGTTAGGATAAAGATGTGACAATTTGTTTTATCGTTCCCAGGACTGTTATTGTGATAGTAAGTTTGTTCTTTCCATTTAGTTGATTGCATTTGCATTTGCATTAACAGTGAAACAAGACAATCATCGTGTGATCGTACAGTATATTAGAGTTAAAGGATATATGTACTGTTATTTTTATAATTATGTTGTGTGTGTGTGTATGTATATATATATATATATATATATATATATATATATATATATATATATATATATTAGCTTGATTTTCTTCCATTTTCAAAGAGATTCTCCTGAAAGGAAATTTTTCGGCTTCATTAAGTGTATGGCTAAAGAGTTTTATATTATAAACTGGATTATTTTTCTTTAGTTAATTAGTTAAAATGTAATTGGAAGTTCATACCCGTCAAATCATGTGCTTTTATCACCTACTAAAGTATACCTAGCCTTCTGATCGGTCGTTAATATGCCATAGATTGCCGCGACAAAGTGTCTAGAGGTGCACTGCAGTTCGGGAAATCTGGGGATTCGAAGTTGTATGAGCGCTTAAAAAGGTCTCTAAAATGTGTTTTCTTGGTTTGTTTTGTTTTTGATATAAAATAAGCTACTTCTTTTTCTCTCTTTCTTTATTTCTTTTTCTTTTTTTTTTTAATTACATGCTAGCCTTTTTCTTGCGAACATTGGAATCTCTCTCTTCTACAAGATTGCGGACTATTGGGTTTGTAGACCTGCTTTAACCTTTGCGATGTACCCTAGTCCACACCACAATCATAAGCTTACGATCATCGATAAATAGTTTTTCGGTTTTCAAAGCGGTTCTGAATTGACGTTTTAAAGGAAGGTGACGTTCGTTATGTATTTGTTTCGGTCGCTAAATAAAATTAGAAAAAAAAAAATCTCGCATACTTAGCTGGTGCGGTCGTTCAGAAAAAGTCGCTTTGGCCATCTTCGGTAATGGCCTGACCCGCATTACTTTACCTCTAATAAAATGTGGCGAATCTGAGAAAAGCCTGATCCACAATACAAATCAGTATAAAATCGTCAACAACTTGCCATCTATTTCTTGGATCTACGACCCTATCAAATTGTCCTCTTATTTCTTAACCGGTGGCATTTGCAGTAACTTATGTGTCTCACAAGTTTCATGAAGTATTACTTTGCGAGACACCAATGCAGCATGAAATTATCGCAAAACATTTTGTCCCCTAGGATAAACTGTCTGTCACGTG
>JAWDGP010002725.1:32500-37500 GCA_033675545.1 Elysia crispata | reverse complement strand
TGAGTGGAGGGCTTCGTGTTCTCGGTGATCGCTCACCTCAACGAGCGGCTGGGCGAGGGCAAGTTTGATACCTGCATGGTGGTGAGTGGAGGGCTTCGTGTTCTCGGTGATCGCTCACCTCAACGAGCGGCTGGGCGAGGGCAAGTTTGATACCTGCATGGTGGTGAGTGGAGGGCTTCGTGTTCTCGGTGATCGCTCACCTCAACGAGCGGCTGGGCGAGGGCAAGTTTGATACCTGCATGGTGGTGAGTGGAGGGCTTCGTGTTCTCGGTGATCGCTCACCTCAACGAGCGGCTGGGCGAGGGCAAGTTTGATACCTGCATGGTGGTGAGTGGAGGGCTTCGTGTTCTCGGTGATCGCTCACCTCAACGAGCGGCTGGGCGAGGGCAAGTTTGATACCTGCATGGTGGTGAGTGGAGGGCTTCGTGTTCTCGGTGATCGCTCACCTCAACGAGCGGCTGGGCGAGGGCAAGTTTGATACACGCATGATGGTGAGTGGAGGGCTTCGTGTTCTCGGTGATCGCTCACCTCAACGAGCGGCTGGGCGAGGGCAAGTTTGATACCTGCATGGTGGTGAGTGGAGGGCTTCGTGTTCTCGGTGATCGCTCACCTCAACGAGCGGCTGGGCGAGGGCAAGTTTGATACACGCATGATGGTGAGTGGAGGGCTTCGTGTTCTCGGTGATCGCTCACCTCAACGAGCGGCTGGGAGAGGGCAAGTTTGATACACGCATGGTGGTGAGGTCACCGTGTTGTGGAGGCGCTATAGCAAGCAGCAAACAAACAAATACTAAACTTCTATAACATCGGCTATTTGTCACTAGATCTACATTAGGGTTGGATTTTTCTGTTGTTTGTTTTTTTTGCCTGTCGGTCAATCATAGCCGGATGTTAATTAATTCTAACCCGGGGAGTAAGGAGGAATCGTTTCTAAAATAAAACCTCGTGGTCACCTACACCGCAGCCAGCTCAGTTAGGTAAGATTCGAACGATGGACTTCTTGTTAACAAGGCATGGTGTCTACCCACTGGACTGCAGTGCCACATAGTTTCTAATGCAACTTTCTCGCCGTGTTGCTATTTCAAGCCTTTCACCTGATATGATGGGTGCGGGAAGTTATCTCAACCAGGTCTCTCAAGCAGCTCTTTAGATTTTCTCACTGGTTACAATACATATTAGTTTAGAGAAGAGAAAAGATTGCCTTCCTGTCTTTTTATCGGTGCCATAATTCTATTTTTGGGGCTGAGGTTTTCATTGCTGTTTTCAACATAAAAGTTTTAGAGTATCTGATAAAACTTGCCTTTTTTTTAGCTAGGGGACGACGCATTTAGGAATAATATTGTCCGGACTATTACTGCTAATAAGTTACATGTACTGGAACTACTGCTTCTTCTCTAGTCAATCTCTTCTACTGCTACTGCTACTGCTGCTACTGCTACTACTACTGCTGCTACTACTACTACTGCTGCTGCTGCTGCTGCTACTACTACTACTACTACTACTACTACTACTACTACTACTACTACTACTACTACTACTACTACTACTACTACTACTACTACTCCTCCTCCTCCTCCTCCTCCTCCTCCTCCTCCACCACCACCACCATCGCTACTAATGCTCACACATTTTGCTTTCAAAATACTCGTATCATTATAACATTCCATTATTATTTTTGGTATACTCATTTTTTTTTAAGGTTGAACTTCAGCGTTTCCTCGTGAGCTCTACAGTTGTTTTTAGCAGGGCTATGTGTCAGCTGAAAACGCTGTCGTGCTGAGTACAGCATATAATTTAATTCAGTTCAAAGGTCACCAGTGTGTGCTCGCTACTAATGCTAGATAAAGTGAAGCGTGTGTCCTGTCTAGATCTAGAGATTAGGTGTGTCACATCGTCACTGTTAATTATGTCAAGAGCTGCAGTCCAGATCAGACTGAGAGAGTTATATTGATTCAAGTCTAGGGAGTACTTTCAAGTTAACAAGTAGTTCATTTTGTGAGGTAAGCTGGTTAATCTCGGCGTCAATATAGTGTTTGTGGATTTAATTTAATTGGAGGGTATGCTTCCCAATTGGGCAGGAATTTTTTTTTCTTCTGAATGGCATTTTCAATTAATATGAATGTCTTTAAATCTCTGCATTATGAATGGATACAATAAGTAGTAACACTCTTTTATAATGGTGTGAGGAATTAATCAATTTTTAAAAAATATTTATAAAAAAATCTGAAAAAGTGCAGAGTAAATAATTATGTCCTGGTATCTTCTTTTGTAGATCGAAGCTAATATGAAATGTCATTAAAAAACAAAAGACACAAAGAAAAAAAAAATTAATAGCAAACAAATTTAATAACTCGCATTCCGAAATTCTCTGTGTGTTCATTCAGCAATAGGTTTCAGAAAAAAAACCCAACCTACATTGATTCGAACATACGTGTATATAATTCTGTAAAATAAAAAGGTGGCAAAAATTTCTCTACCAAATTAATGTCCAAAGTTCATGCAGTTCATGAAACTAAAACTTGTTTTTCTCCAATAACGGAAATTTTCTTTCTCTCTCTCTCTCACACACACAAACACACACGCTGTTTTCTAGAGTTTCTATGGATCTGTTTTATTTTCATTAAGCATCTTATTTATATGTTAATTTGTTCCCTTTTCGTGAGTAGGTCCTACCGGTGATCTCTTTATATTAGTCCTTTTTTCTTCAAGTCTGCCTTTTTTTGCATTCACTATTTTTATCCTATTACGATTTATACATCTCTCAGAGCTTATGTCATATTATTAGACTTGCTAAGTACTCGCCTATAACTCTGCTTTATTTCTGCGAAGGCTTTCCCTCTAAAGGATGAAATGGCTATAACCTTAAGACTTAATGCACCGATTTCCATTCTGTAAACAGCAGTGCACACTGACTTTGTAATGCTCTGCTCAATTCTGGACCTAGTGCACCATTGGTGAACGCGCCAATCAATGATGGCAAAAGAAAGATGGCCGAGATACCAAATGACCATCATTGAAAACAGGTCAACTGCAAGGGATACCAAAATAATGTGATCAGATGTCTACCATGCTAGAGGCAATTCTCTTACAAAAATTCCTAACGTACTTGTTTCTTATCATGTTAAGTATGTCATCAGTAAAAGACCAAGGAGTCTGTATACCACTGGAGCAGTATTCTCGAGACATGACGAGCAGGCCTTGGTCATGCGCAGGGGCAGTTGACGTGACAAATCATGTCTGACCGAGGAAAACAATACTCTCATGCCAACACGCGATCCAGAATTCAGGATTTAGTGGAGGATGTTGAGCTTCCGTGGATTGACGCGGATCTGCAGCGGAGAGCGAGAGAGACATGTCTAGTGTTATCTTATTGGACTCTCTGGAAGTTCATGGTACCTGATGGGGTACTCTGACCCAGGCGTTTTGGCATAGCTTGTACAAAGGTCACTCAAACATCGGGCATCGTGCGACGGACATTCTGTTTAAAGGTCAATGCTTTTATACATCGAGTTGAGAAAAAGAAGAAACAGGTAAAACATTGCCCAAATAATAAAAACAACAACAAAAACAAAAACTAAAAACTTAACGAAAAGCAGACGCTATTAGTTCAATCAGTTAGACTTGGGGTTTTAGAGAGATAAGGATCTTCATCGGTGAACTAAATAACTATAAGAGGAAACAATAGTCGTGAAGTAAGTCCTTGTGTACAACCTATAGTTTCTGGTTTTCAAAGATAATTCTCTCTCTTACCGACTCCCGGGAAGGAAATGGTCTTAAGTGTACAGAAAATGTGAAAAGGATCTAGGACAATATTGCGCCATAATCCAGTATCGGGGTAACAGTTATGGCGACGCTGTTCTGATAAACGCTGAATCCTGTTCTTTTTATGGTCACATTTCTCCGCCTCTCCTTGTCCATTTTCCCTTCACCATTCGAGTCCTTGTGACGCTAGATTCGCTCCATGCCCAAAACGTGATGTCTTGTAAAAAGCGAATCCCGAGCTGGATCCGAGCACAGGGTCCTGATTTTTCTTGGCGTACGACATCGTGAGGTAGTTTGCCATTGTTTTCCTCATCGTCTTTACTTTCGCCGAATCATGAGACCTAGCAACCCATTTAGTGATGGATGGACCCAAGGGAGCTGAAAAACTTTCAGGCCCGGAGTGTGAATCAAGCTCGGGACCTCTGGGTTGGTAGTCAAGAGCCCTACCGACTTGACCACCATGACTTATTGCCGATACGGACACGGCAAATGTCTGAAATGGTGCAGAGGCACGAGGTACTGCGTGTCATTTATGTGGAAACTTCTACTCATCAGTATCACAAAACTGGCTTTGCAGCCGCGCTGATGGTGAAACCTCTTTTCAAGGGAGAAAAATGAAAATACGAAGGCGCTGAATGCACAAGCTGTTACTAATGGATCTGTTATTTACATCTCCATGTTAGAAATGGCAACACCCTGATGTGCAAAACAACGTTGGCGCGTTTTTTTGTTGTTTTTTTTTTTTTTTTTTTTGGGGGGGGGGGGGGGTTTTTTTGTTGGAAGCGCCATATTTTCATAACAATAAGATTTTTTTTTAATTTAAGATATTTGTGACGTCATTACCCTAGGTCGCAGAGAGAGAGAGAGAGAGAGAGAGAGAGAGAGAGAGAGAGAGAGAGAGAGAGAGAGAGAGAGAGAGAGAGAGAGAGAGAGAGAGAGAGAGTTCAGCATACACCCTTAATTTAGATGATCTTAATATAGAACTTTTTGGAACCACCGAAAACGTTACAAAACTTCGCACGTTTAAGTCATGTATAAAATTAATCCACTCCATTTTTATTTTTGTTTCTACAGTTGCTGACATAGCAGTGGGTGTATCACGGGTTGTAGACATCTGACCACTTAACGACGAGCCGTGGTTTACTTTCTCAGTCCTAATTCTACTTTAAAAAGCGAAACAAAAGAAGATCACTTAGTCGTAGATCCAAAGTTTCGTGATATTCTAGGGTATTTGGCTTA
>JAWDGP010002725.1:0-27500 GCA_033675545.1 Elysia crispata | reverse complement strand
CTACGGTAATCAAAGAGAAGTGCTGATGGGGAGGAGGAACACATGGTTTCTGATATCTTGCAGGGTTTGCTTCAGGTCTCATGACTAACCTTCTAAAAGATGAAATTGTCAGATGGGTCAGTCTTGTCTTTAAGAGTAGTTTTCTTTTCCTCCTTTGCAAATTTTTCTATGAGGTTATAAAGAGCTGACACGGCTTCTCGTACAAATTTTTTCAGGTTTTTTTTTTCTTACTTACTTTAGTAAATTTATCTTATCATTGTTCTTTAACAGCAGTCGATGATCTCCAGCACAAACACAAAAAAATGATAATGTTTTCATTGATGGTCGCGTCAATTAGAACACGTACTTCTAGGTTCACTTTGAACAAAAAGTACAGATGCTAGTTGATACTCTTGCACGTTGTTGCGACAAAGTTTCCAGCATAATTCACCATTGACAAGCAATGTGATATATTTATGACCTGGCAGTGTTATACTGACACCAGTACAGTTGAGTATAAAGCCAATTGTCTTTATTTCTGCGTGGTAATTACCCTCTAAATGAGACAAAAAAGGGCCTTGGATGGAGGAGTCATTTGTGAATTTGATGAGCTTCATTTCAGTATGTTAATTTGTAAATCTGTAGTCATTTGTGAAAATAGAGCTTTTTCTCTAGGGGTACCTTTAATAGTATGAGGTCGTGAGATACATGTATCTATGTTCAAGAGGGTGACAGGCCCAGCTACTATTTCACCATAAAAGCATTCATACTGATCGTAATTTGTCAAGGAGATGAAGTTAAATCCAGCTAAAAGCAGACAAGGAATGTACAACGTCCAAAGAAAACCTGTACACATTTCGATTGCTATCTAAAGGTGTTGGCAATATCAATAAACATCACATACAGCAAAATACTGATAATGTTTATCTGTACACAGTTGTATTTCCATTTGTGTTTATGAGGTCTAAATTCAAACTCAGTCTTTCCTTTGATAAAGCAATTCTTTAAGAAAGGTAAACGGATTAATGGACAGACAGGTAGATAGTTTTAAATGAACTGTTTAATGGAAGAATAAAAATATATATTGAGAGTGAGGCAGACTGTGTAAGAGGAACAGATTGGTCCATAGAGATGTAGATAGATAGAAAGATGAAAAGATATAGACAGGTAAACCGACTAACAAATAGTGAAAGAAACAAATATATAGGAATATATAGATATATTGTCAATCACTTAGATCTTCCTACAACATAAAGTAAATGGACAATTTATCTTAGGGTAAAACTTGCAAATATAGACATGGAATCATATCTATTCACTTGCACAAATATACACTTACCGTCTGCCATGAAATATTATCTATGCAGCATCTATTTCATTTTTTTCATCCAACTTGCTTTTTGTTGCTGAGATTGAAAGCTATTTAACAGGAATTTATTATTTCGTATTCTTTTTTTTTTGTTTTTTCAAATAGACTTCTAATGGGTTTTTTTTTCAGGCTTTTATGCTTTGTTTTGGATGTTGCTTTGTAACAGCTCGTTGATTTCAGTGAATGCCTCATTTTTTTAGATTGGGGATTTCGTTTTTCCTCATCATTATCGCTGCTATTAACCTGTATATTAGGAAGGATGGCAATAAGATCTTTTTACCAATTTTCGCAGCAAATTTATGGGGGTACATTATGGTAAAAGAGTTTTTTTTTAATAAGAATGTTTTTCCCCTTATGTTCTACTTAGATTACATTTTGATAGGGAAAGTTTTATATTTGTTTGGTATGCCAACTTACTCATTAGATAGTTTTATATTATGAACTTGTATGTGATGTTTTGACGACAAAACCAGGTAAATCAATCATAGTGATTAAAAAGAATACAACTCAGTTTTTTTTTGTTTTTGTTTTTGTTATAACTGAGCTCTTAAAAATTAAGTTTATCATAATAATGTAGCCTAAATGACATATCACAGTGGTGAACAAAATATCGTATTGAAATCAGAGCTTCGACAAAGAGCTAGACTGCTGCAGTTTATCACTAAATTTGTATTCAAAACGTCAATACCTTTTCTCTAACCATTTACTTACTTAAGTGTTAATTGATAAAAGACCAAACACAGCCCTTACTCCAGGGGAACCTGAAAACCAACTCTTGATTTCTTCAAGCACAAACTAAGGATTATTTAAACTGCTTGCCTTTTTTTTTTTCTGAAATTTTATTTTTAAAAAGGTTATGTTTCCACTTGCCCTTTATGCTATTATACCACCGTGAAGAGATTGTCGGTGTTAGGATCACACAAAGTCTATTTTTGCTAACGACCTTTTCACATTTTTCTCTCAGGTCTCGCTGGTGTACTCGACTGGTCACCTACACGACCACCAAGCCATATGTGAAGCAATCGATGTGCAACCAGTCTTATGAGGAGTCGTGCAGTTTCTTCTCATTCCAAATGTGCACCCGATACGAGTAAGACCTTGAAGAAGGGATGAAATGGAATACTTGGGCTTATCAGGCATCGGATCCCCGGATCCTCAGGGTCTCATCTAGAGGCTATCTTGTGCTCTGAACAGGGCTTTTTTTTCCCATCATTTTTTTACCATGCGGCTGGTGTCATTTTTTTCATATATTTTGACATGTTGTCAGTTTTTATCAAACATAAACATTAATCTGTCTCACGTCTTGAACTATTAAAAGCATTCAAAGCAAATAATAAATACACATCGAGGGGGAAAGCAGAGAGTAAGAGAGACAGAGAGAGTGTTTGACTGAGTTTCTGAAGCAAAAATGCCCTCTTTAACTGATTATCTCGCTTGCTACAAAAAAAAAATATTCCTCACAACAGCTGTTGAGATTAGCTTTTTTGAATTGTTTTTTTTTTCTCTTCTCAAACTGTTCTGAAGTGCTAAAAGATGCTTTGGGGATTCTAAAGGAAGCCATTTCCAAAAATGTGTCTTTCTCACCACAAAAGATTTTTTTGCAAATGGGCAAATAATTAAAAAAATATATATTCTTGTAAGTGCACGAACAGAATCTTTCACTGTGTAAACCTGCTGTTAATTTTACATATATGATTATGAAGTCTATTCCCAAAACACGTTAATAATTTTTCTCTTCATTATGTTCATTTTTTACTTTCTCCCTCAACTCGTTTCTCCTTTCTCCATGGTTCTTTTGACATTTTTTCCAGACTAGTCCCATGTATGAAGGAAGAGAATAAGACGGTGACGATGTACAAAATATTTGAGAGTTGCTGCCCAGGGTACAGACTCAATCCGCTGAACAATCTTACATGCGAGGAGATAGAAACAGACAGTGAGTTCCTCCATCTCAATCGTTTAATTTCTGATTAAATAAAAATGTTTTGACCTCTAAATTGCTCCCTCTAAATATTTTCTGATTAAAATCATCCACTGACCTGCAGGCTGTATTGCTTGTGTTTCACATGCTTTATTTCTATGTGGGACATTCAAGTTATTTTTTGTTGTTGATGGCGAGTCGGAAGGTATTTATAAGCCACCAAGGAGTTTTAAGTTTTATGAAGAATTCCTCCTGAATTTCCAGCAAATCCCAGTTAAATAGCTTGTACAGAGATTATAAACTTCTAAAATTGACAAAGATTATGTTCTCCTTTTTGCTGATAAGATTATATCTGGATGAGGAGTGCAATAAAATAGTGACTTATGTAGGAAGATGTGAGTTGTCGCAATGAGATTCTGGAATGGTCCTTATTCATATATTATGTCAAGCTGTCATGGGTTCTAGATTACCAATGTTATGTGCAAGGTATACGTTGTAATCTCTTGATAGTGGAAAGATTATTGCAAGATAAAGATTTTAATTTCATAAAGTTTGGAATGCAGTGGATTTGTGCTTCTTGTGCTGGTGCCTTGGTAGAGGACAACAATTTGAAATGCTTGGTAAGAAATAGGATTAAAAAAAATGTGAGACCATGATTACCATGGTTACCTAAAACTTAATTTTCATGGGTATCTTTTCTCTGACAGTCTCTTATTACCCATTTATCTTATTAAAACTTTTCTTTCCTTTTTTTCTTTAAAATCGAAGACTTATGCTAAAAAAAATTTAGATAAGTTTTGTTAGAACCAAATATCAATTTATGGTAAGGTAATGATGACTAAAACATTCTCCTATTGAAACAAGTATATTTTGTGAATGTCTTTGTACTTTAAAAAATAATGTGCCTATTACTAAGACCCATCACTTTTGTTTCAGAAAACGCTGTAAGGTTCTTCACCATTTTTAAAGCTACATCATGTTATTCCCATGTCTTGTATATATTTTACGAACCGTTAAATTGTGGACTTCAGATATAAAATTTTTAAAGAGTTGTGAGTAAATGTTTTGATTATATTTTTATGCATCTGCTTGTTCAATTTCTTATGCTGCTTTGAACTGGTTATTCAGACGGGAAAGAGGCACGAGAAAAGGTAACCACAACTCAATATCCTAACACAAGGGAGATTCAGCCATCTCCCTCACAAGTTAAAACTAAGACTGACCTGGCTACGGCGCATGAAACTAAGACTGACGTCGCTATGGCGCGTGAAACTGCTGTTTCAGACCAAGATCCAGGTCCACGTTCAGCCGCACGGCCTGTGGATTCAGGCAAAGACAGGAAAACTTTTGTCATACCAGACCACGGCATGCGACCCCCAGCTCAGGGCACACAAACCAGCGCAAACAAAAACAGTGAAAATAAATCTGCAGGTATCGCATCTAGCCCAGCCCTGGAAGGAAGCGAAAATTTTGTTTTCTTTTTCTTTCTTTTTTGTTTTCACTTTGGTGCATTGGCTTGCATAACCTTTTCATGATATCCTAAAGACTAACAATGCATGCAGTAGTGCTTGGTTCTAACTTTCATAATTTTCAAATTTTCTTTCATTTTTTCGTACTAATAAACCAAAATGATTGACTAATTCGAAATGTAAAAAAAAAGTAACATCATCATATTGTTCCTTCGCTAATTATTTTGATCAAACCAATACAATTTCAGGATTCTTTTTCATTACATTCAGTTTAACAGTGGTTTTCTGCATATTCTTTTATCAAGAAATGTTGTTTTTATTTTTTAATCTTTCGTTCTATTTCTACAGGCACAGTAAAATAACTTCTTTTTCCCCCAGTTTAGTTTTTAATAAGTTTTTCCTTTTTCTTTCACTGCATGCATGTATTCTGTGTGCTTTGTAAGCCTTTGAACTGTTGCCATTGTGTACATGTTTTTTACGTCTTTCAGCATTTTAGCTTCTCGATTAAAGTGAACATCTTTCAAATGTTATATTTTGTTATGTAAAATAGAACACGTTTAATTTTGCAAATTATATTTGTTCCTATGTTTGGTTTGGCTTTAACTAATGTTAAGAGTTTTAGAGGCAAGCATCAGAGCTTTTAAAGTATCAGTGTTTTTTTATGCTAGGATGTTGGTCCTGTTAGTAAGCTTTAGTAAGCTTTTCAGTTTGTTTTTTTTGTCCAAAGCTCAAATTTCATAACGGTACATTTTTAGTGCATGAATGGAAAACAGTTAAGTTTATGTTGTGACTATCGCGTCTGTATGATATATTTTAAAGATTACTGAAAAAGATAGAGTAATAGCTTATTAAACATTTTGAAAAAAAACCAATATCATATTATTGTATTTGGGGCTGATAAGAGGTCCATCTTGGCTGGGACCAATGCATGCAGCTTCGGTCTTTCTCCCCTGTCTGAGTTAGTTCAGGGAAGGGAATTAAGTGAAAAACCATGAAAAAACGATCAGATTTTGTCAAATCATGAAAGACCTGCATCACCTGGAATGAAATCATTCAATCCCCCCACCTCCCCTTCCTCCGTTTTTTTTTTTACTTCTCACATATTAAGCAAAGCCCATTGATCAATGCAATGGACTCAAGATCTTGCGGTAACAAATTTGATGCTTACAAGTACAACAGCCAGCATTGCATTCAGTTGGGAAAGCATGTTTCCCACATTTACTTTCAGTACAGTCATTTGATGGTAAAGCAGATACAGTGGAAACCTCAAAAACCGAAGTCTGAGTATTCGAATTTCTGATAAACTGAATTTGGCAAGATGATAGGTTGTTTTTTTCTTTTTGGCTTTGATAGAATAGGACTTGTATTTTGAAGTATTTCTGATTTGATTCTCTTAATTCGAAGTCGATACCACCTCATAAGGCATCACAAAAGTGCTACATGCATCTCTCAAGCTACAAGCAATGCCAATCACTGCCCAAGAAAGGCTGGTCAGTGCGCTACCAAATCAAGAAGGGAGCGGATGCATTAGCAATTAAGTACCAGTAGCAAATCTGTACTGATACAGATAGCAACGTAGGACGGGGGAAGGGGAGGGTTGCTCGTTGCAGACTCAGTACACACTCACTCAATGAGTCATAGATTCTGTTAAACCCATTTTTGTAATTCGAATACTCTTAGTTCAAAGATTTAATCCATTCCCATACAATTCAAATTATGAGGTTTCCCCTGTACATGGCTATGTTTTTGTTCTGTAGGAGTGACATTTCAAAACTTATTCAGTCATACAAAGCTGGAATTGTTTTGCATGTTCCTTTTTTCTTTTTGAAAAGAAAAGTTTAATTGGACAGATCAGATGAGGTTGTATAAGAACCAAGAATTGTAATGTGATCATTTTAGAATTCCTGTTCAAGATTTTTTTTCTTTACACTTCTCCCCATCATGCGTGGCGATAACATTATTTATATACTCCCTTTTTAATCACTTGTAATATTTTGATATTTGTTCATGATAAATTTTTTTTTTCAGTATTTATTATGTTTCCTTTCTTTATTCTGCACTTATCAAATTGACTCTTTTTGGGGCTTTGATTTTGGATTAATCTTTTTTTTGTACTTTCAGACTTGCTTAACTAATCGTTTAAGCTGTATTTTCATTAATCAAAATCGTGTGCACTTTTGTTGAAATGATTTTTCATGAAGCCCAGTTCAAGAAAGAAATCTTTCTTATCCCATATTGTTTCCATGTTATTTTAAAACATTAATTACACAGTAGTGTACTCTGTTACAAATGGATATATTTCACATTATAGTTAATGACTGGTTGTCTTAGAAACATATTTGATGTGACTCTCACCTCAATTTGCCCTTTACGGCTGGGGACATTTTTATATGATTCTCGCTTCGCCGATTTGTTCAAAACAGGTTTTGCTCGGTGATTTTCTTTCTTTTTTTCATCACTTTCCTTATATTTGTTCTGCTGATGTGTGAGTATTGAAGGGATTTTTTTTTTTGCAAACTGCTTTACATTTCATATCTTGTGTAGTTGAGCTCTCTGTACGCAGCTGCTGAGGTGGTGGTCTCTCCTGATTTGGCTTTGTTTTTGTTTTGTTTTTCTTTCTCTTCATAATCATTTTCTTTTTTTTATTTTGCTGTTTCTTGCAGTTCTGTTTTATTTTCATTTCCAAAGTTTTCATCGTATATCAAAGTTTAGAAGGCTCTTCTAACCAGATAGTGATGAAAATACAGAAACTCAGGACAGACAGTGTCAAGAAACAAACACTTATGTTACATAGGCTCTTCTCTTTAAAGGAAAATGTCCTTTAAATAAAATGTCACTAAGTCAAATTATTTCAATCATAAATAGTTACATGAGCTTTTTTAATAAACAGTTTGCCACAACCATGATCAAAGTGCTGAAAATTATAGCAGCCTGCGTTAACAGAGGGGCAGCCTTTCGACAAAATGTATTACTCTTAGCGGACATGCAAAATCTTTTACTGCATACAGCCATTTTCAGTGTTGTTTAATCTTGCAATTTTCATTTAATAATGTGAGGTGACTTCAGGCGTACAAGGCTGATTTTATCATAATTATAGCTAACACTAGAAAATATTTCAACACCAAATGGTTAATTTCAAGTGCTCAGGAACAGTTTTGAAAAATGGATTTTTTGTTAAGCAAAACTAAATGTTGAAAGGTAGCATTTCTATCCAGCCCAGGACATTTGTTGGTCTCAATTGATTTTCATAGAAGCCCAACTGTCAAGTATTAGATTTAGAACCTGCTCGTGACATAGTTTATAGGAATAGACAACTAATACTCACTTCCTTGATGCTAATTAGTGCTGTTTATATTCGGACCAGTTTGCTTGCAACTTAGATATGTGGGACTCTAAATACTTAGTCATAGTTTCGTAGATTACAGTGTATTAATTAATCAGATGATGGTTCCTAAACAGACTAACTGTACTGTCCAAAACCTCTTCACCAGGCCTTGTGCCGACTGTTTAATGGGAAACGTTTTTGAATTTATTTAACGATTTTTTTTTAAATGCAAGACAACTTTTGATAACGTATCATTGAACTTGAACCATTAAACTGTCACTCCAAGACAAAGACAGCCTTTTGCAGTTCACTGAAAATGATAGAATACACATAATAGCTAAAATTTTGGCCTTTCTTTTTTTCATCACTTTCCTTATATTTGTTCTGCTGATGTGTGAGTATTGAAGGATTTATAAAATATTAATAATAATCTGTTTTTTTTCTATTTAAACCCCTCAAAGCTTGTGCATCTTGTAACAGTTTATGTACTATCTAATCCCAGTGATTTGGATGTAGGAAAAATAAATATAGAAAAGCCGAAGCAATTATTCTGTTTTCAATTTGTTCCCAAAGAAGGAGGCAAGCCATAATCAAAATCAGAATTGTTTTTTTTTCTTCTGCCTTTTGCTTTAATTCATCACTTGTACTTACCATGTTTGATTTCTCTTCTGTGAGCTGTTCTGTGTTACAACACTTGCTTCTTTCACGAGACACTTTCAGCAAATTACATGTTAGTTGGTATCAAATTATTTCTAACATAAAAAAATGAGTAAAATTTTTTTTCTTTTTATTTTATATTTGTTCAGATATGAACAAACATTGTGGATATCTGCAAATAGCCCTTTCCTCCACCCACTATGATTTGCAATGCAAATCCTTGCAAATTAGGTAGAACAAAATCACATTTTTCAAACCAAAGTGATTTGAGGCATCTTATAGTCATCACTCTAAATGATGCCCTATTTTTATATATCTTGCAAGGTTCGTGACACTAATGAAAAGAAAAGTTTGACACTAATGAAAAGAAAAGTTGATCTTATTCTCTTGTTGTAAAGCAAGAAAAAAGAGCTGGCCTGGATAACTGCCGGTAAAGATCTGTAATGAAACACCTTTTTCTAGAATCACTCTGAGTTTGAATCTACTAACACTCAAAAAAATCTACAGAAATTACTTCCTCTCTTCAGTTCTAGTCAGACTGAAACAATGATAATTCATTTAGGAGAATCTAAAATTAAAGTTTAATACAAAATTCATTTTTTTTACCAATTGTAAATATTATAAGCCTTAATAAATTTGAATCACTGTTGAATTTTTTGTAATGAAAATAGCTTCAACACAAACTGTGGCAGTTGTAGCACTTCTGCTCGTAGATAATTATGGCTCAATTTGATGTAGAGTTCTTGCTTTTTTTTTTTTTTTAAATCAAACAAGAACCTGAGCTAATATATTTTTTTTCTTCATCTGACTTTCATTTCTGCAACCAGGATATGAAAATTTTGATGGCCGTGTAGAGTTCTACCAGACAGAGAGTGACGGAAAGTTGTTCGGAATGACAAAGGGGGCTTACGCAGGCATCGTGTGCTCTGTAGTTTTCTTGCTCTGTGTTGTGGTTCTAGTTTCTATTCGGCTTTACAAAAGGTAAAGTTTTATTATTTTTTCAGCCGCTTGGACTCTATTTTGTAAAGATAGTTAGAGAAATGCATGATACCCGGTTATGTACTAGCAAGTCACTAGCCATCATGAATTGTTAGTTCTATAAGTGTTGTCTCCCATTGTCTCATAAAGGAATTGGTTTTTTTTTAATCTCGGCCGTAAATAAAACTGAATGAGAGACTATAGAATTTCCTCATGCTCTTGCTACAAAGAAGTCCCTGTCTCTAAGATTCAACGCTTATATTTGCTCTTCAAGTTTATGATAACTCTGTTGTTATTTATTTATTTACAGGCAACGAAAGAATCGACTGAAAGCTCAAAAGAAACAACAAGTGGAGCTGGAGGCATCGCAGAAAATGATGTCGGACACAGAGGCCAAAAGTGTAGCGTAAAAGCTTTGGCGTATATGAAAATGACTGATTTTTTTTTTCGTTTTCTTTTATATTCGCCTAAGTTATACTTTCTGCGAGCTAGCTGTTGAGCTAGTCAGGTTACGGAGCTTTTTGACTCAAATACTCAAATGGAAGCTTTATAAGGAAGCATACACCTCAGAATTAAGTCTTGATCTGTGATTCAAAATGAAACTAAAAAGGCAATGGATTTTCCATTCATAGGTCACATGACATTCCAGGAGATATTGAAATAATTATTGATGTAGAAAGAACCGATTGTGGATAACTAAAAACTATCAGTTGGGTTTTTTTTCATGTGATACTCATAGATGCTGTGTGCAATATTGTTATGTTACTGTGACCGGCAGTAGGATTTTTTCAATAATTTTATTTCCTTGCCATAATGTTGTTTTGACTATCACTTGTATCAGATTATTGCTTTGCTGTGCAATTTTTTTGCAAATATTGTCATGGCCTTCCCCTCCATATTGGCTAATGATCGGAGAATAGATGCCCGAACTTCAATGCTTTTTACTTTAAATCCAATTTAGTCTGCTAGAACTCGTGCTGTCATTATTTTATAAATGAAAATTCTCTGAAACAGATTGCGGGTAAGGTTATGCAATCTGTTTGGCAAGTTTAAACCCTAGCAAAACAGCTGAATACTGGTATGTTAAAAGGAAATTTGTAAAATTGCCACTCATTGGCGGAAAAAAAAAATTGTGACAAGTCTAACCTCTCTAGGTGTTACTTGACTTTTGAGAACAATTAAAGCTGTTTTGAGGACTGAATTACTGATTCTTTCTTTTTATCTATTAAACTTTCCTTGGTTACATTTGAATAGCAAATTCAACTTAAAGCCAAGACCAATTTTGCAGAATGTAAATTGTTTTAAGTCAGCCTTCCATTAGAAAGGTTTCTTCGTCTTCACACACTTAATGGTCTTACCGGGATTTTTTTCATTATTTTTCTCGTTTGCTGCTTATATGGCTTATATGGCTTATATTGACATATGGGAATGCTAAATTCAGTTGTTTCGCATCTAAATTTTGGGGCGTATCAAACCAGTTTTGCCCTCTTTGATACTGATGATTTCTGCTTCTATCAAATCTCATAAGAAATTGCTTGTAAATGTTCACAATCATAAGCCATGAAATGTTGTCACTTAGATTTTCCTCAGCCATTTGTATTGTTTTTTAATATTGACAAAGATGTTTAAATGATACCTTCTGTAGATCTATAACTGAATGCAGGAAACCCTTGGCCACCTATCATCTTATCACTTATATCATTGTAAGTGAATTTTTTATCTAGAATATTGCCCATCTCTCAATTATTAATTTATTTATAATCTGTGTAAGTGCATGTGTAATGTTTTGATTTCTGCTATATACAGTTAAATTGTACTGCTTTCAACACGAGAGTTTTAAGGATCAACAAGATCATGTTTCCACGTATATTTCTCTGACTTTAGCTTATGCACTGTATATTTCATCTTGGTTATACTTCTACTAGGCTGATTGCTTAATGCAGAGATTTGAACAATATTGCTTTCATTTGATTGATTGGTTAATTTGTGTCATCGGGAAATTCACCCCCCCCCCCCTTTTTTTTTTTCATAGACACACCGCCGCACACCTTTAGAATAGGCATAATTTTTTTTTTATTTAAACTGAGAAAATTAAATCTGCAGTGTTGGGATGTTGTCTTAATTCTTCTGTTTTGTGACACATTTTATATTATCTTAGAAATTCAAGTGACTGTTTGTTGATGGGATCTTATTTGAGTGTTTCCACTGGCATTTTATCATATTTAGTAATTTACATGGTTATCATTGATACAGAAACATTGGTAAATATAACACTGCAATGTGCTGTAAATTGCTGTTCTATCATTGGCACTGTCGTAACTGTAGTTTGAGCACATAGTTGTTTATTTATGCAAAAATTATCTGAAATGGTGGAACTGGAAGTGCATGTTTTACTTTTACTGGTCTCTTCTCTTAGGCAACATTTGATCCGTCGTATGAGCTTAAAGTTCAAAGGAAAATAGCAATTGAGTTATCATTTACTTGGGTATTTTTTTTTTGTGGAAATGAAATGTCCAACAAGAAATGACTGCAGTATAATCCTGTTTTGACGAGATACTGCAAAATTTCAGATTTGAGTCTTAGTAACAAAACTCTTTGTGATATTAGGTACAGGACCAATTGAAACAGAAAAAAAAGATCATCAGAGTTCATGTAGCCTTAAGCAACGTACCCTGGTATCAATTTGAATTTATGTAGACTTTAGCAACGTATCAATTTGAATTTATATACACTTTAGCAACTTATAAATTTTAATTGATGTACATTATCATGTATTGCCACATTTGAACATCTTTCTCTCTTTCTTTTCCCTTATATTTTCTCACATAGAAAAACCAACTTCGGTAGCTATTATGATTGTCTCTGGTACCGGTGACCAACAAACAAATTTGCTGTATATTCTTAAAGACCACTTTTCACTTCCCCTACTTCTAATCCCTGGGTGTGTACCCATATCTAATTGGGTTTTCACAGCCTCTTTCTCTCGCAGTCACATGCACGACATACATATAAATGTAGTTCGCCACTTAGAGGCAAGCCCTGTTACCTGTAAATATTTACTTGCCTCTGAATGCTATCAGCTCGTTTAGGCTTGTCTACACTAAAATATACATGAAGTAAACATGTATTCAACCCCGCTCACCTCAGTCCGGCCCTAACTGCCTCCTGTATCTTTATATTTACTGCCCAGACTGCTCAGTTAGTTCTCGTACCATGCAGTTGAATCAGCTGCTGTTGTTTAGCTGACAAATTGAGAGTATTTACAGTCGGACTATGAAGATTCAATTTCTGTCACAATGGCAGTGTTGCAGTATTTTTAAAATTTTGACATGCCTCATATAGAAGTCTTTTTTTTTTTCCAAAGGAAAAGTAGAGATGAATTTGAGGACGTTTTTGGTCATGTAATGAGGAAATTTTCATTATTTCCAAATTCATTCTAAGTGGAGTTGACTGTAATGTGGAAACTGTATTTCTGCTACCCAGTCCAATTGTGTCGAGTGAGGCTCATATCACATTTTAGAGTAGTTGATGTCAATTGAATAGCGCGTTTTCATTACCGTCTCATAGATCAAAACTTTGTGAAAATTATTGTCTGACGTTTTTTTTTTTTTTTTCAATCTTGTGAAATAGTAATAAAAAGAAGGCATTATTTACTTTCAGACATTCCCTTTTTATTATTTTTTTTTTAATGTAAATATTTCTGACCTATGACTCATTATCACTGGTTTTGAGACATTCATAATGTATAGATGTACATTATCTTACATGTGAGCACTTTGGTGTGTAAAAAAATAAAATATTTTGGCCCACCTTAATTTTGTTTCTTTGCATGCGTTCCACATGAGTACGGCAGAGTTAAGAGTAAAAATCAAAATAAATTTTTAAGTCACAATAAATTCAGGAACACCATCTGTACAAGTAAAAGGCCAGAATTCAAATAGACTTTATGAAGTTTTAGCCGTAATGATGAGCAGTTATTGACTCGCGATTATTCTACATTTTAATGTGGTGGATATTATCTGAGATATAGAATATCAATAATTCAATGGGTAACCAAATATATAATACTATATTATAAAGCAAACACCATGTCCTTTTCATGTTGTATAAATTTTTTCAAGTCTTTATGTATGCTTCATAGAGAAAAAAAAAGGGGCGGTGGGGGGAGATCTAACAGGAAGACTAAAGGACATAGATCTATCTTTTCTGTGGTAATGCATTTTTTTTCTTCACTTGGAATGGAAGCATCCTCAACTCAACTTGTAGGTTTTCATCCAAACATGTCAGTGTTGAAACTGATGCAGAGAAAAGTATTGTAATAGAGAAAAAAAAACGCATAAAAAACGAGAGCAAATTTTTTTACTTCTATGTCTCTGTTATATTAATCAGGAAATTTTATGTAAATTAAAATTAAATAACTTACCTATATGTGGGACAAAACAACATTGCCTGTCTGTGTACACTTGTTTTGTGTCATGAATTATTTTTTCAGCACTACTCCATATTAGGCAATGTGAAAAAAGAAAAAGTTCTGAGATTCATTTGTAATATTCAGGCAATATATCAGTTAAGGTAATCACTTAAGGAGATTGCAAGTATGATGCTTATTATGATTCAAATAAAATGTAAAAATGTTCATGTTAGCAATGTTTTGGAACAATTAGCTTTTTTCACTTTTTATTGACTGTTTAATATCAAATTCAGAGCAATTGTAAAATTATTCTAATTAAAAGATTTATAAATCTCTTTAAAGATTGACTGAAGTCTCAGTGCTTTTTCAAATTGTTTTTTTTTTTACTTGTTGTTGCTTTCAAATGTTAAAGTTCTTCTAAGCTTCTCTCAGAATTCTATAGAAGCAGACCACATTGAACCAAATAATACTAGAATCAAATTTGAGATACATGTGATGTAATCTGAAATCTTTTAATTTTTTATTTTTTTAAATTAAAATGATAATCTCAAATTAGTGTAAAATTTAATATTTCAATCCCTACAAATTCTGCATCCTTCAAACAAACCAGTTGCAAAATAACATACAAGCCTAGTTAAGTAATTATCTTAATTATGACATTACTTGGAAAAAATATGATGGAATGACACGTTAAAAGAAAGACCCGTAATGATTACAGGGAAAATAAACTCAAAAACAAGAAAAATATGTAAAAGGCAGGGACTGAAAGAGGTTAAATAATTGACTCATGAAATCAGCTAACTCATTTAGGTCCCCCCCCCCCCCCCCCATTACACCAAACAGCCCATCATGTAATCAGCCAACTCAGTTAAGATTTTCCCCCACTACACCATACAGCCCATAATGTAATCAGCCAACTCAGTTAAGATTTTCCCCCACTACACCAAACAGCCCATAATGTAATCAGCCAACTCAGTTAAGATTTTCCCCCACTACACCAAACAGCCCATAATGCAATCAGCCAACTCAGTTAAGATTTTCCCCCACTACACCAAACAGCCCATAATGCAATCAGCCAACTCAGTTAAGATTTTCCCCCACTACACCAAACAGCCCATAATGCAATCAGCCAACTCAGTTAAGATTTTCCCCCACTACACCAAACAGCCCATAATGCAATCAGCCAACTCAGTTAAGATTTTCCCCCACTACACCAAACAGCCCATCATGTAATCAGCCAACTCAGTTAAGATTTTCCCCCACTACACCAAACAGCCCATAATGTAATCAGCCAACTCAGTTAAGATTTTCCCCCACTACACCAAACAGCCCATAATGTAATCAGCCAACTCAGTTAAGATTTTCCCCCACTACACCAAACAGCCCATAATGTAATCAGCCAACTCAGTTAAGATTTTCCCCCACTACACCAAACAGCCCATAATGTAATCAGCCAACTCAGTTAAGATTTTCCCCCACTACACCAAACAGCCCATCATGTAATCAGCCAACTCAGTTAAGATTTTTCCCCACTACACCAAACAGCCCATAATGTAATCAGCCAACTCAGTTAAGATTTTCCCCCACTACACCAAACAGCCCATAATGTAATCAGCCAACTCAGTTAAGATTTTCCCCCACTACACCAAACAGCCCATAATGTAATCAGCCAACTCAGTTAAGATTTTCCCCCACTACACCAAACAGCCCATAATGTAATCAGCCAACTCAGTTAAGATTTTCCCCCACTACACCAAACAGCCCATAATGTAATCAGCCAACTCAGTTAAGATTTTCCCCCACTACACCAAACAGCCCATAATGTAATCAGCCAACTCAGTTAAGATTTTCCCCCACTACACCAAACAGCCCATAATGTAATCAGCCAACTCAGTTAAGATTTTCCCCCACTACACCAAACAGCCCATAATGTAATCAGCCAACTCAGTTAAGATTTTCCCCCACTACACCAAACAGCCCATAATGTAATCAGCCAACTCAGTTAAGATTTTCCCCCACTACACCAAACAGCCCATAATGTAATCAGCCAACTCAGTTAAGATTTTCCCCCACTACACCAAACAGCCCATAATGTAATCAGCCAACTCAGTTAAGATTTTCCCCCACTACACCAAACAGACTATCATGTAATCAGCCAACTCAGTTAAGATTTTTCCCCACTACACCAAACAGACTATCATGTAATCAGCCAACTCAGTTAAGTTTCCCCCCCCCCCATTACACCAAACAGCCCATAATGTAATCAGCCAACTCAGTTAAGATTTTCCCCCACTACACCGAACAGACCATCATGTAATCAGCCAACTCAGTTAAGATTTTTCCCCACTACACCAAACAGACTATCATGTAATCAGCCAACTCAGTTAAGTTTCCCCCCCCCCTTCCCCCATTACACCAAACAGCCCATAATGTAATCAGCCAACTCAGTTAAGAATTTCCCCCACTACACCAAACAGCCCATAATGTAATCAGCCAACTCAGTTTAGTTTCCCCCATCCCCCCATTACACCAAACAGCCCATCATGTAATCAGCCAACTCAGTTAAGTTAGCACCCACTACACCAAACAGACTATCATGTAATCAGCCAACTCAGTTAAGTTAGCACCCACTACACCAAACAGACTATCATGTAATCAGCCAACTCAGTTAAGATTTTCCCCCACTACACCAAACAGACATGTAATCAGCCAACTCAGTTAAGTTAGCACCCACTACACCAAACAGACTATCATGTAATCAGCCAATTCAGTTAAGTTAGCACCCACTACACCAAACAGACTATCATGTGATCATTTCCTTCAGATTTCTGAATTAGAAATTTGCCAATAATCTGTCACTACTGATATGTCTGGTGTTTTGAGAATTTTGTCCCTCTGCTGAGAGAAAGGTATAACCTAGTCTCATGCCAATTTGTAATTATGGTCCAAAATAACCTATTCTTATACACTCAAGGGTTTCGATTATGTACACAGTCTCCAATAAAGATGCTTATCACAAGCTACAGTGTTTGCTAAAGGTGTAATGACAAATATGATGATTGGTTATCTGGAAACAACTGGCAAAAAATACTGCAGGGACACATCATCATGGAGAAGGAAGAAGTGCAGCATGCGATGATGCACAACATCTGGGTATTAGAAATAAAAGAAAAAAAAACAAAAGAGGGTCTAAATAAAGTTCACATGTAATAAGAATGCATAGATATAGTCTGAGGTGAAATAAACATTCTAAAAATAATTGTAACAAAAACTATGATTAAAAAAATTTTTTAAGGTATCAGCAACATCAATGAGTGATGGGTCAAATAAGCATGTGAGCTGCTTCGCAAAGGAAATCATATAAGCTGTCACATAGATAAAAACTCTGCACTAGATTTAGAATACTTAAACCTTTCATAGACGTAATAAGTTCATACAGCATATGACCCTGTCAGGATTAACCTGCAGAGTACTTGAGCCTATCATAGACGTAATAAGTTCATACAGCATATGACCCTGTCAGGATTAACCTGCAGAGTACTTAAGCCTATCATAGACGCAATAAGTACATAAGTACATACTGCATATGACCCTGTCAGGATTAACCTGCAGAGTACTTGAGCCTATCATAGACGTAATAAGTTCATACAGCATATGACCCTGTCAGGATTAACCTGCAGAGTACTTGAGCCTATCATAGACGCAATAAGTACATAAGTACATACTGCATATGACCCTGTCAGGATTAACCTGCAGAGTACTTGAGCCTATCATAGACGTAAAAAGTATGTACTGCATATGACCCTGTCAGGATTAACCTGCAGAGTACTTGAGCCTATCATAGACGTAATAAGTTCATACAGCATATGACCCTGTCAGGATTAACCTGCAGAGTACTTAAGCCTATCATAGACGTAATATGACCCTGTCAGGATTAACCTGCAGAGTACTTAAGCCTATCATAGACGTAATAAGTTCATACAGCATATGACCCTGTCAGAATTAACCTGCAGAGTACTTGAGCCTATCATAGACGCAATAAGTACATACAGCATATGTCCCTGTCAGGATTAACCTGCAGATTACTTAAGCCTATCATAGACGTAAAAAGTGCTTACTGCATATGACCCTGTCAGGGTTGACCTGCTGACTGTTGAGGAACTGAGCAAATCTCCGAATGTCCACCCGAGAAGTGGCAAACTCTTGCGGATCCCTGTCTTGAGACATCGGAGCCTGAGTCTGGGTATTGTCTTTATCTGAGAGAAGAATGCATCATAGAGGTGAAGATTACAATTTAACAATTGAGAACTTTTGAGATATTTGGGAATAAGTATCATCTGTGTTACTAAAGTAATGGAATACCGAAACTAACAATAACTTTCAATATTTAATAAAACGGCATAATGTAGATCTTCATTGTCTAAATAAAAATGAAAGACAGTACCATCTTATTGCAAATAGATGACATGTAATGACAATAATCATTTTGAATTAAAAGTAAATTCTCTGCTGAAGTTTAAGCAACAAGTGAGAAAAACCCATATCTGAAATTAAAAACTCCATGCACCTACCGAAATCTTATCTTTCTTATATCTAAAATAAAGCAACTTCAACAAATTTTATCCTTTTTTCCTCTTCAATATCTCTAGATAAAGAAATATAAGAGTGTCATTTTCTTAACTTCTAAGAATGAACAACAAATTACTCTTAGATATGGTACCAAGCGACCATTCAGCTCACAAATGCACGTTTCGACTTGCAGCCTTATTGTAGAGACATTAATGCGAGTTTCCTCAGAAAAGTAAAAGCATGCAGTATATAGCGACTTACTCCAGGAGGGATTAAAGAGGTTCTGGAAGTGGGTGCTGATGGATGCCATGTCTGTTTCCACTGACACTTTCATTTCTCCGCTGTTGTTGGCTGACAATGACTGGGAAAAGGGAAGAAAATGTCTCCATAGTAACAACAAAGATCAACATTCATGTAAAAAAATGGATTCCCCTAACGTTACAGCACATATGTAATCATTTTAATAGTAAAATTTGCATTTTGATCCATTTATCATATTGACAGTAAATAAAGAAGAAATTATAAGAAAATACTCACAAGAGTAATATAATGAAATTTAAATCTTGAAAGTTTCCAAAAAGTGACAATTTTTAACTGTACTAGTTACAATCTCCTGGCATCTGAAGTATAAAGATTTCAATTATTACGATTGTGATGATATTTCTCAAAATAAGAAGAACAGTACAATCAAAACAAGGACAAAACTTTCAAAAATAACAACTAATGATTAAGACAAAAAACATAATTCAATAATCCTAAGATACTCACCACATAATTGCTCAAATTTTTCATCTTGTCTACAACATTCTTCAGCAGTCTCATCTGTGGCATGGCTATGCTAACCTGGATTGAGATTGAATGTAGATCTGTCTGCTTTTCCATCAACAGGATCCAAACAATGATAAAACATGAAAATGGTATTCACTATAGTAATACAAGTAGGCCCAACCCGACATAAGCATTTCAAGGACACCAATTCTTTCCCAAAAATCGAAAAAAAATTTTTTTTTTTTTTTGGTATGCTGTGAACAAAATGGAATTCATGCAAAATTTGAAAAAAAAAAATAAAACAGCCTCCATATCAATTTTATGCTCATTTATTGCAGTGAGTCAGATTAAAGCTGTGTCTAAAAATAATCTAAACATTTAAAATGTGTTATTATTATTAAGTCCACAGTGAATTGCACGACATGCTTTCAAGCTGCTTCTAGCATAAACTCACAAAAATGCAAAAATATTAATTGGCTATTTATATTCCATAGTAGGTTCTCGTCGAAAATAAGAAACACAACTTTTACCTTCCTTTTTTTAAAAAAAAAATTCTTTATGTAGGAAGCATAACTCACATCAAATCTTGGCATTTCTGGCTCTGTAAAATCTGGCCAATGTTTTCGCGCTACAACAGAGACGGGGATATCATGGATCACCAACCTCTGATGGACGCTGCCACTGGGCTGGGGAAAAGCAAAAAAAATCAAGTTAGGCATTATAGATTCAACCTCTGAAAAATATTCCAGCTATGAGTCTGACAACCCCCTTCAGTAAGCTTTGGGAAAATCCTGATAGAGTCAAAAATCTCAAAAAATTATATATGCCATGATATTAGCCTAGGAAGCGCAAAAATTAGGCAACAACAAGATTTCATTTTATCTTTAAGGGTTTTTTTTTTTTTTTTTAATTTACTTCACCATTTTTAGAGAAAACATTTTGAACATTATTTGCCACTGGGTTTGCACACTCATAACCAGTAGCACAGAATGGGAAAATGCAAATTCGGCTAGACGTTTCCAGGCAGGGTCATAAAATGAATGTCTAAAATCTTAACTTGAAGGTGGCAGAGTATAAATATCTCTGATTAGAGCACTGAGGCTCCATTGTTAACAGATGAGCATGACAGAAAAAAATTATTATTAAAAAACTGAAAAGATAGGGAAGGGAACAAACCAAATCAACTTCTATCGTTAGGCATGGGAAATTCTTCTTGGTCAGCTTGACCTTGACCCATTTAGCTGAGTGAGCTGTTCTCAAAGACCTGACTAGGAGGTCGGGCGCTACCTCAAGGTAGATCTCATTGGATTCTGCCGACACACCCTCCATGGCAAACTCATCGAAGAAATGACTCTAGTGAAAAGAAAACATAAGATGTTGAAATGAAACGATAAGCATTTTATTTTTGAAAAACTATTAAATTAAAAAAATACAAATGGAATATATTGATTTTTAAATCATCTTAATTCAGATTGAAATACAAAGTGGCCGAGGCATACAGATATTAATGCATAAAAGTCTTGTCAAATCTGTGATTGATAATGGCTCAGATTAGGATAGTTCCTGCATGGATGGAATTAAAAAAGGTTAAATAGTGTTATGTAAATAAAATTAAATCACATAAAATTTTCACCTTACATGAAAATTGACAGCGTGCCATCCAATAAATCTATGGCAAGTGTATTCTGACGAATCATTCCTCCAAATTTATACTTTGTGAATTTGCAAAATGATAAACATTTCCCTCCCTCCAGACTTTACCAGACATTATTGTTACCTGTGGAAGCTCACACCAAATCTGGGCACCGCCATCGTTGACTCTTTCAGTCAAAATGATAAACATTTCCCTCCCTCCAGACGTTACCAGACATTGTTGTTACCTGTGGAAGCTCACACCAAATCTGGGCACCCCCATCGTTGACTCTTTCAGACAAAATGATAAACATTTCCCTCCCTCCAGACTTTACCAGACATTGTTGTTACCTGTGGAAGCTCACACCAAATCTGGGCACCGCCATCGTTGACTCTTTCAGACAAAATGATAAACATTTCCCTCCCTCCAGACTTTACCAGACATTGTTGTTACCTGTGGAAGCTCACACCAAATCTGGGCACCGCCATCGTTGACTCTTTCAGACAAAATGATAAACATTTCCCTCCCTCCAGACATTATTGTTACCTGTGGAAGCTCACACCAAATCTGGGCACCGCCATCGTTGACTCTTTCAGACAAAATGATAAACATTTCACTCCCTCCAGACTTTACCAGACATTGTTGTTACCTGTGGAAGCTCACACCAAATCTGGACACCCCCATCGTTGACTCTTTCAGACAAAATGATAAACATTTCCCTCCCTCCAGACTTTACCAGACATTGTTGTTACCTGTGGAAGCTCACACCAAATCTGGGCACCGCCATCGTTGACTCTTTCAGACAAAATGATAAACATTTCCCTCCCTCCAGACTTTACCAGACATTGTTGTTACCTGTGGAAGCTCACACCAAATCTGGGCACCGCCATCGTTGACTCTTTCAGACAAAATGATAAACATTTCCCTCCCTCCAGACTTTACCAGACATTGTTGTTACCTGTGGAAGCTCACACCAAATCTGGGCACCGCCATCGTTGACTCTTTCAGACAAAATGATAAACATTTCCCTCCCTCCAGACTTTACCAGACATTGTTGTTACCTGTGGAAGCTCACACCAAATCTGGGCACCGCCATCGTTGACTCTTTCAGACAAAATGATAAACATTTCCCTCCCTCCAGACATTATTGTTACCTGTGGAAGCTCACACCAAATCTGGGCACCCCCATCGTTGACTCTTTCAGACAAAATGAAGAAAACTTTATCCTCTGTGATGCGCATGATACATGTCTTGACAAGTTTGGAGATGGTGTTAACGACATCTATGACAAACAAGACAAATACGTCTATTGATAATAATTATCATACCAATGTTTTTACAAACATCCAAACATAAGTGTGTTTTAATTACTGGGAAACATGTTTTCATAGATATAATGAAATTAAGAAAATTTTGATTTTATATATTTATATATATATATATATATTTAGAAGAGTTCCATACCTTTTTTGCATCAAAAAGCCCAGAATAATACAAATTAGTAACAGGTCAAAAACTATAGTCACCAAGAAAAATCCTTTTTAATTTCTGTTTTGCAAATTATGCCTATGATAAAAGCTCTTAATAATGGGATTTATTTTATTATGACTATGTTTATTTCTTTTGGTTTTAAAATGTGTACAGTTTACTGGGAAGTGGAACAATCATGTGATAGAGGAGACCTATATTAATTTTTACTGGAGAAATTTCAAAGAGGCTTTTTAATTGAAGACCAAAATCACAAACGATATTTTTTTTCAATATCTACGAAGAAAATTTATGCTTTTAAATGAATTTGAATCTAAAAAATGAAATCCATGTCAAGAGACATCAACTTTTTGAACATGTACTGTTTCACTGGTAAATAAATGAGTCTTTCTATATTGAGTTTGTTCCTGCCTCATCTATAGCCGTATTCAAAACATTTTGGAGTTAACGCACATGTAAAATTAGCGACCTGTCTTTATAACGATATCGTTATGTACAACGTATACAACAGAATTTCTAACAACATCGTTAACTAAGTCGCATTCAAAACATTTTCTAACGATAGCGTTAAAAATAAAGTCCTAGATACATAACAATGCCTACAGTTAATCTAGACTTTGGAAACTCAATGCAATGCAGTGTAAGATGTTGTGGAACAATAATTGCTGTTCAGAATAGACTTCAAGAGTAAAAGTTTAGTTAACTAAATTCCCAGCATGTTATCTCTCATTCAATTTATACAAGGGTTATGCCTAGATCTAGATCCAGGCCTTGAAGCAAACCTTATTAAGGTAAAGTAAGAGGCCTATGCATAATTTACTCTTTGACTGAGTCTAAATAACCTAAAAGATCACCTAGACTACATTATGTGTTCAATTTCATATGGGTAAAATGTTTCCAACCATTATAGCCCTCGCCAAGTTTTTTTTTCAAGATTTAGATGGGAAAGGCCCTTCATTAATGTCTATTGGTATAATACTGCAAATGGTTATATATATTACATATAAAAGTGTAAAAAAAAAAAAAATAAGAATTGGACTTGTAGCAATACTTTCTCTTAATGCAGCTAACATTAGGATGAATTTAAAGCATAAACATCCCTTGCTTTGACTACCTTCTTATGTATATCATGGCTTTTTTCCTGGTTACTCTCATTTTCCAATTTATTTAGAAAAGTCTTTACAGATTATGATTATAAATGAAAAGCATAGGTGAAAACATTCTACTATTTCTAGGTATAAAATACCCTCTCTGATGGGCATAACATACTCATTATTTCATGATATCTGTACATTTACTCTTTTTAATAACTATTCACAAAAATTAATGATGCAAAATGTATGTTCTACGCCTAGTTTGTATTAAAAAAATAAAATAGCTCAATTGAGATGAAATTAAATAATGCAGTATCTTAGGCACTACATAAAAGAGCTTGCAACGGATCTCCTTTAATTTAATCCAACAGCAACTAGATATAGTCTGTGGTTCCCCCCGTGCTATCCATACACCAATACTTTGAGAAATCAGTTTTGAAACTTGATAAATTTTTCAAAAAGAGCAAAATTATTCACAGATTTTCAATCTCTGTGCAATTAAAAATATATAAATCTTGTTGTTCTTTTTGTTCAGGAGTATATTATTTGAAATGTTTAGTGGCCAGCTTGTTAAGTTGAAGGAACAATAAACACAATCTTTTTAAAACTGGATAGAAAGAAGTTATTTATAAGCAAGTCTTTGAACTGAAACTTTTAGCCATTGACTTCTCTATCTTTTACATGTATTGTTAGTTTTTATATTTGTTTTTTATAATCTGAATAAAAAAATCAGCAACATATCATTTGAGATCAGCATGTGCAATATCAGCAATATTCAGTTTCTATCACAGTTGTGATTTGCTTAATTCAATGCCTTTTTCGAAAATCACAGCTCACTTAAGTAAATTTTTTTCTGAGGACAATTAATCATTTAAATAATTCAAGACAACACATTTTGCACTTCTGCAAAATGATATTCACTTATAATATACATATAGTCTACACGTAGTGGGTAAATCTTGTAAATTACTTTTCAATTTAGAATATTGGAATGAAAAAGTTCATTTTTACTGCAGGAAATTTATTGATAAATTTTTTGAGCTGCCTGTTTTAAGTCTCTGTAACTTGTTAAAGGTACTGGAGGAAAACAATAAGATCTCCACTCTTTATTTATTGAAAACTGCAGATTGAAAAAGTTGAATAACATAACAAAGTGATGCATTTCATAAGAAAAGTAATACTTTTGTATTTCTTGGTAAATAAAACATTACGGTTATCTAAATTTCCTCAAGAAAAAAGAGATTGACCCTATGTACCATTTAAAAAGTCCAATTTTGAAATCGCTTTGTTTCGAGAGATTTCATTTCCTAAAATCATTTGGTTTTTTTTTTCTGAATAACCAATAATCTTAAATACCCTAGTGAATAAAGAATGAAATATTTTTTTTCTAAATAATGGCTTCCATTGGGCTTGATTAAAAAAAAATGTTCTAATTCTAAAAGCAAGCCTAAGGCAAAATCTCATGAGTTCAATAACGACTGATGATTTGAAAGTGTTCGTCCCCTAAGTCCATTAAAGCGATTGTAAAATTTTAGGGTAGGCCTGAACCTATTGTTAACGTGATCGTTAGCTCTCTTTAAAAAGTCCTCCCTAACGATAACCTGACGACCTGTCGTTAGCGAAAATTTGTCTTTTAAATGCGTCATTAAATTAAAGCGTGCGTTAGCCAGTTAACGACAACATAATGATAGCGTTAAATTCTTTTGAATACGGGCACTAATACTAGTGATACTGATAGTAATTTACTTACTGCTGAAATGATGAATGCAGTTTGGTTGAATACGGGCACTAATACTAGTGATACTGATAGTAATTTACTTACTGCTGAAATGATGAATGCAGTTCGGTTGAATACGGGCACTAATACTAGTGATACTGATAGTAATTTACTTACTGCTGAAATGATGAATGCAGTTTGGGTCCATAATCTTTCCTCTGAACTTCATTCTTGATCTAGGTTGCAGTGTCTGACTAATATAAATCTACACATTAGATGTAGATCTAGACTGATTTAATTTTAAGTTAAAACATCAACAACGATCAAAAGCAGATCTAGATTTTGAGTTAAAACTCTCGAATCTAGATCTAGATCTAATCTAAACAAACTTAGATTTTATTTAATCTAGATCTAGATCTAGATCTGGACTTTAGTAGGCCTACGTATAATCTAATTCTTAAATTGGTCAGGTCTAGACAAAATATAAATAAATCACTGCTTGATGAAAATTTTAAAAATTATTTCTAAGTTTATAACCTAATCTTGCAACAGTGCAAGTTTGCTTTTAGTTCGGTGTTGTATTCTATGTATCTTTGAATGTGAAATAATCTAAATCAAGATAACGAGTGTAGCTAATTGGCACCCCGCAAAATCTATTTATAGCTTGATATTGGACCTCCGTCAAGTCATTTTCATGGTTTTCTTTATTAAAGAGGCAGTTACTGTTATCATGTGATTATAGTTAAAGATGTTATCATGTGATTATAGTTAAAGATAAACAATGTTTCGGTCGGTCGGTCGGAGCTGGATTAATTTATATTATTTCCATCGATAGGGAAGCTTAAAATTCAAAACATTGCAAACATTAAGCCCCATTCCAATAAACTCATTATTTTCTAACCTTTGAGAAGTGTAAAAAATTTATAAGCCTCTTTTCCCTTAAATGTTAGACATTTTCACTGATAGCAGACAGTCTCATCTCTTTGTTTACATTAGCAACAAACTTCTCTCAAAGTAAACTTCAATTATAACGACATTATCTCGATATAGAGTTGGTATTAGTCAGATGTGGGCCTTCCCCTTTATTTAAACTAACCCTAGATACAGATTGAGACCTTAATAATCTACTTTATGAATGAAGGCCTTTTTCCTAGAAACTAAGATCAGATTCTACAGCTCTCATTTATTGCTAACAACTTTTACTGTATTATGTACAGCTTCATAGGTTCTTTTTCCGTTTTAAATTAAATTCAACATATCACTGCGGAAAGTTTAAAATTATGTGAAAATGCAGTTTTGGATTTATAATAAATATCATCAAATGAGATGTATGTATGTGACAACTGTACTTGTACTTTTTTGAAGCGCTATTGCAAATGGTTAAAGAAAACAAATATTTTTTTTTCAATATCCTGTCACCATTCATACCTGTTTTAAGATGTATACAAAATGTGCTTCAGCTGATCACTCTTAAAACTAATCATCAAGCAACAAGAACGATGCCCCGTCCATTCATGACCAACCTACATGTATATCAAATTATAGTTAACTGAAAATTGAAGCAGCCACCATGTAAATGCAAAGACCAACAAAAAATGGTAGGAACGACATTCAGATTCAATCTACAGGTAGCCGGTAGCTTTAATTGGGATAGGCCAAACCCCTTGGATTTCCATGACACGAAAAGCTAAATTATACGATTTGCTCATATGGAAAATTTGCTTTGATGAGATTTATTTTCCCCAGGTTTGTTGAACATCTTCAGCAGAATGACAGCTTTCTGTCGAGTCAGAAATAGGGCTGGCTAGGTGAGATCCAACTACACCACTAAAGAATCCAAAGAACGATCAAATCCATTACCTTCAGTCAGTCAGTCAAATGCTATATTGAGTTAGTTATGCCCTTATGTTCAAGTTACAATGAGCTTCATAAATACTTAAATTGAATGAATAGATTCTTCATTTTTTACAAACTCTTGAATAAGTGTCCTGATATACGTCACTTCAAGTTTTTAAAAAATTGCAATAACACTAAAAGTTTTTTTGTAGATATACCCTATTTTCTTGATGTTTAAAAGATGATCAAACCCCTCCATATTGAAATTATGCTGTTTTTAAAGATG
>JAWDGP010002724.1:202500-214928 GCA_033675545.1 Elysia crispata | reverse complement strand
GTATTCCAAACTGAAAAATCAAACTCTTCAAAAGTCTTAATGGAAACTGTGACAGTAAAGTGCTTGAAAAGAGATGAATTTTGGTGAAAAAAATTTTAAAATCCGTTGATAAATAAATTTTTTATGATTTTTATTTTTTTGGACTTTGGAATTTAACGCGATCTTGTGACACAATCATATACGCCAAGTTCACCATACAAAAAAGAACACAAAAAAAGCAGACAGACTGTTGATAATTTATAAATTTAATCTTCATTTATTGTACTTCCCCAAAAATACAACTTCAATAGATAGAATCATACATTTCTCAAGTTACACTCACTTGAATTCTAATTTTTTTTTTACATTTTGCAAATAAAGCAACTAGGAAAAAAATAATAAAATGCAAAAAACTCCATTTTTGAGGTCAGATAATTCGGTTCTTGTGCTCCCTAGACTTGTAATAAAAAAAAAGCATAACAACAATATAACATAGATTAAGTCTAATTTTTTAGACCCCCAGGTTTATATCTTTCTGAAATAGTTGCATTTAAAAACCATAAATTGTATAGATTCTGCGATTTTAAAAATTCACCGAAAAATCGATAAAAAGTGACGATTTCAATTGGCCATAACATCTTTGTTTATCAACCAAATTTCAAGTATTATATATAAAAAAAAGGGCATGATATAAGCTATAAGAATATAGTTTCATAAACAGCATTGAAACTTAAAGTAGGTTAATGTCACTGCATAAGAAATTGGCAATTTGAAAATTTACTGAAAACCACTAAAAAATGACAATTTAAATCTGTCATAAAATCTTTGTTTATCGATCCAAATTACAATCTTTATATTCAAAATAAAGGGCATGATTCATGCAGTAAGAATATATTGACAGAATAGCATTCTACTAAGGTATGAGAAAGAAAATGCTACAAGTCGTACAACATAAGAAAAATGCAATTCAAAAAATCTACCGCACCCAAAAAATCAGCCATTTCAATGAGTAGTATGTTGACCTTCTTTCTAGTATCATTCATGATTTAAACTGTAATAAAAAAATCATGTAAATTATTTTCTTTGAGACAAAAGCAGATTAATCCCTTACATTATCAAATATTAAGCCAAAACATTAATTTATAGTGAAGCTAGTCTGTACAGTTTATGTTACATTTCTAGGTGCGTCTTTTTTTCTTAAGTGGGGACACACTATCATAGCCAAGAGCTACGACTAGGGATTTATAATAAGCCTGCTAATAAGCCGAGCCTTTTTCGGGAATCCCACCATCTGGTGTGGTGAGATTCCCTGGGTCGGTCGCTACCCCCCCTGACCGTACCACTTTCACTCGTCCTCTTGAGAGAATCTTCTTTGGGAACAGCTTTTCAAACCATGTTGCAACCTGAAATATGTGGGAGGGGCCAAAGAGAAGGGAACAATTCTTAAATATCATTTTTAAAATTAATAAAAATAGATTGATGAAATTTTTCTTCTTTTTTTTTTTTAATCACAGAATCCACAATGTGTCAATTTTTTTTTATCTTATTTTACACATGCATGTGATTAAAGGATTAAACATAAATATAAAAAAAAAGGCTTTTGAATTTTATTTTGAAGATTTGAATAGAATTATGATCCTGCAATTTATAAGAACAATTTATGAAATTTGGAGTACACCAAAGCACATTAAGCATTTTCAACATTTCCATTATTCCAACAAAAAAAAAATATTTGCACATTTAAGAAACTTACCTCATCCCAAGTGGCGCTCCCTTGCTCCCTCAAATGGAATAGCTGAACAAGGACCCGGTTGTTGAGTAGCGGCAGAGAAGGTAGAGCTGGTCTATAAGGAAATGATCCTTCATCCCTCGGAAGTTATCATCATCTGCTGTAAAGTAAATGTTGATGATAAATAAAAGCTATTTAAAACCTGTAATGAAGGTGCTTTATAAACGAAAAGCAGAACCACCATTCCACCAAAAAAAGTTTTTAAAAAATTTAATAAAATACAATGTAATTACAATAATACAATGTAAACATATGTAGTAGTAGTAGTAGTAGTAGTAGTAGTAGTAGTAGTAGTAGTAGTAGTAGTAGTAGTAGTAGTAGTAGTAGTAGTAGTAGTAGTAGTAGTAGTAGTAGTAGTAATAATAATAATAATAATAATAATAATAATAATAATGATAATAATGATAATAATTTAAAAAAAAACAAAAAAAACTTCCCAAGATGTGACTGTGAACAATGATCTAGAGGCCAGACATGTGTACTTAAATTGTCTTGTACTTTCTTTTAAAGCAAATTGCATCCTATGACAAAATTATAGAAAAGTCTCATAAATATCATTTACTGATATATGATCGAAAATTGCTTTTGTTTTTAGTTACTGTCCAGACCATCCTTGATCTACAGACTACAGTACAAGTACAACTGTCAATTTCAGATTCTCGTAGATCTAAGCATTATGTACAATCTTGACTAAAACATTAGTGTTAGTACTTCTGCCTTGTGATAAAATAAGATTTACTGTGTCTGTTTTAATATTGAATCAAATTAGATCTATAGATATTTGATTCATATCAAAACGTAAACAGTTAAACGCAAAAGAACTGTCTACAAATTTTACAGAAATGCAGAAGTTAGACCTATTTTTAGAACCATTGCACAGGAGAGCCGATAGAAAATAATATTCTCGTGACGTCATAAGGAAGGTAAAGTAGTGAAGGTCACTCTTGAATGAGAGTGTGGCTGTTCCGTTTACCGACAAACACTCAATAAGAAAATAAAATAGTTCTTATTACACATATATTAGCAAATATAATTAAATCAATTTATGTAAAGAAATAATGTAGTATTAACTCACATAAAATGTCCTCCACATTGAGTGTTTGTGGATGCGAAGTGCGTTCTGCGATGGGTTCTCCACACATGCCGGACTGAGTTTGTTGACTAGACTGACCCGCCGTCATTTCGGGTCTCGGCAAGGGCTAAAATATGTCTAGGTGTCTGCGTTTGAACTCTTTTCGCTGCATCCACAGGTTACACAATCAAATGATGTTTGTGAATTCTTTTAGAAAAATGGATGGCCTTCCTTTTGGTACTACACAAGCCGGGAAATGTTCCTTGAAACCATTAAAAATTCTAAATTTTCGTCTTCTTCTCGAAGTTTCTTATCCTTCTTCACGGCGTGCCTCGTTGTGTGTGTTATCAAAAGAAAGCAGAATTACTGCCCTTTAATGTGTTTCAAACCGTATAAAAATATCTTTCTTGTGGTAAGAGCGATAGTCATTTGAAGAGAGCTAGGTCGGATCGGCCGAGCTCGGCGCTGCCGCGAATCGGACAATAATTTACAAAACACTGACATCTTTCACACGCTCTTTAATAGACCTATCGGACATTTTTTCATGCCAAAGTTATATAAAAGAAAAGACGATAAATAACACAACATTTTGATATGGTTTTTATTGAAAAAATATTATTAATGACGATAACACAACACTTAAAAAAAAGGGTAAATCTACGTTTTTCATGCCCGGCCGACCATTTTCCAGTCGGCTAACAGCTCAGTTTGGAATACCTATTTATATGAATACAAAACATTGTAAGTACAAAATTCAAACTGGATCCTAAAAAAAGAGCCTGGTTTTACTTTAGCTTTCTGAGACCGGATGTTGTGAAATAAAGGTATGCATGAATGCCTGTGTAACCTGCTATGTGGGTAAAATCCTGATCTGTTCAGACCTTTGTAGAAAGAAAAGTAGAGAAGAAAAATAAAGAAGGAAATTGTTTGTTGTGTAAGGCTAACTAAAAGGCAAGAGAAAACAACTATTTATTTACTAGATGTAATGTCATGATAGCTCCTTGCAGATTGGTGTAGAGGTTCAACGATCAGACAATGAAGATTCACAAGTCTACGAAGTTTAAGGTTGCATAAAGAGATGAGTCCTTGAAAAAAGTCGCAATCAGTCATCTAGCATAGCAGAAATGGAAAGAAAACATCAATTGAAAATTAAATATAACACGAGTGAAGGCAATCCAGAAAAAAAAAGGTTATACTTGTCTACCCGAAGTGAAAGTGGTGAATTTTTAGAACGCTTTTTTTTTCAAATCATATACATAAATCAAAGCCCCACTCTTTTAAGAGCAAACCCAACAGTTGTTCTTCCAGGTACAAAGATAATTATGTTGCTATGGCGTCTCGCTTTAAGCCATTCCAGTGAATTCTACTTCTGACATTATGTTAAAAAGATAAAGTAAAAATGAAAGACTGGTTTGAAAAGTTTGATACCAAGAAAGGAATGTAAGAGATCTAAATATTTAATGCAAGAAAGTTTGTTTTATTTATTGATAAAGCGCACTTGCAAGATGATTTTAGATCTTTTTGCAAATCAAGCAAGCTCCCATCTGCTAGGAGCTATCAAATAGAGACCTCAATATCAATCGGCGAATTTGGACTTGCAGTAAGAAAACTTCACATAGTCCAAGAAAAAGCCATCTGGTCAAATTGCTTTCATTGTAGCATGATTCTACAACAGAGGGTACAAAATAACTATTGCATATGTACCGGTATTGTACAAAATTTACAGAAGCCACAAAAAAAGAAAATAGGCCTTTGTACTGAAATCTAGTTCTAACCACTGCTGGGCAGTAGCTGAAAATATAGCAGTATAGAGTTCTCGTTTTGAATTATTCACGTAGTATGCTCCACTGAATTTATAGCGCAAATTAATTGAATAATTATGAGGTACACATATGATCGATCGTCCTAAAATATTTGTACATCTACTACTACAACTACTACTACTGCTACTAATGCTACTACTAGTACTACTACTACAACTACTACTACTACTACTACTACTACTACTACTACTACTACTACTACTACTACTACTACTACTATTTCTTCTGCTGCTGCTGCTTCTACTACTACTACTACTACTACCACTACTATTGCTGCTGCTGCTGCTGCTGCTACTACTACTACTACTACTACTACTACAACAAAAACAACAACTACTACTACTACTACTACTACTACTACAAAAACAACAACAACTACTACTACTACTACTACTACTACTACTACTACTACTACTACTACTACTACTACTACTACTACTACTACTACTACTACTACTACTACTACTACTACTACTACTACTACTAATACTGCTGCTGCTACTAATACTACTAATACTGCTGCTGCTGCTGCTACTGCTGCTACTACTACTCCTACTACTACTACTACTACTACTACTACTACTACTACTACTGCTGCTGCTGCTGCTGCTACTGCTGCTGCTGCTGCTGCTGCTGTTGCTGCTACTGCTACTGCTAATACTACTGCTGCTGCTACTACTACTACTACTACTACTACTACTACTACTACTACTACTACTACTACTACTAACAACAACAAAAACAACAACTACTACTACTGCTACGATGCTGCTACTGCTGCTGCTGCTGGCGCTGCTACTGCTGCTGCTGCTGCTGCTGCTGCTGCTGCTGCTGCTGCTGCTGCTGCTGCTGCCACCACTACTACTAGCAACCGGTGCTGCTGCTGCTGCTGCTGGCTGCTGCTGCTGCTGCTACTGCTACTACTACTAACTACTGCTACTACTACTACTACTAACACTGCTGCTGCTGCTGCTGCTGCTGCTGCTGCTGCTGCTGCTGCTGCTGCTGCTGCTGGGCTGCTGCTGCTGCTGCTGCTGCTGCTGCTGCTGCTGCTGCTGCTGCTGCTGCTGCTGCTGCTGCTGCTGCTGCAACTGCTGCTGCTGCTGCTGCTGCTGATAACTGCTGCTGGTAAGCAGCCTGCTGCTGCTGCTGCTGCTGCTGCTGCTGCTGCTGCTGCTGCTGCTGCTGCTGGCAGCAGCAGCGGCACTGCTGCTGCTGCTGCTGCTGCTGCTGGCTGCTGCTGCTGCTGCTGCTGCTGCTGCTGCTGCTGCTGCTGCTGCTGCTGCTGCTGCTGCTGCTGCTGCTGCTGCTGCTGCTGCCTGCTGCTGCTGCTGCTGCTGCACTGCTGCTGCTGCTGCTGCTGCTGCTGCTGCTGCTGCTGCTGCTGCTGCTGCCGCTGCTGCTGCTGCTGCTGCTGCTGCAGCAGCAGCGCTGCTGCTGCTGCTGCTGCTGCTGCTGCTGCTGCTGCTGCTGCTGCTGCTGCTGCTGCTGCTGCTGCTGCTGCTGCTGCTGCTGCTGCTGCTGCAACAATGCTGCTGCTGCTGCTGCTGCTGCTGCTGCTGCTGCTGCTGCTGCTGCTGCGCTGCTGCTGCTAGCTGCAGCAGCAGCAGCACACTGCTGCTGCTACTACGGCAGCTACTGCTGCTGCTGCTGTTGCTGCTAACTGCTAATGCTATGGCTGCATGCTACTGCTGCTGCTGCTGCTGCTGCTGCTGCTGCTGCTGCTGCTGCTGCTGCTGCTGCTGCTGCTGCAGCCGGCTGCTGCTGCTACTACTACTACTACTACTACTACTACTACTACTACTACTACTACTACTACTACTACTACTACTACTACTACTAGTACTACTGATTAATATTTTCCATTATAATTCTGTAAAACATTGTTAAACTAAACATACTAACCAAAATACATGAACTAGGCCATGATGAGTTTTTTTATTATCTTTTTCTCTTTTTATTGTGCCGATTAAATTAAAATGTGTTTTAAACAAAGCAATTTGCAGCCTCTTAGCATTTTAGTTTGCAATGTTCTACTGGATTCTCACGCGAAAGTTGAGAAAAATTAAGCGAATACGTTTTCATGAAAAACAGAAGAATAAAATTTATAGTGTACAGTAACACGTTTTACGTCTGTTGTTTACATGACTGTGTGGAACTCACTTGTATCATTATGCCATTTTAAAACAAATCTTATTCATTCATATTATCCGAATGAATGGATATACGACATGTTTATTGTTTTTTTTTTACCTTCTGTATACTTGTACTGAAAAAAAAACAGCTTGTGATTTTTCTTCAATCTAAATCCGTTCATGTTTAAAGTCTTAAAAATTGACTTGAATCAGAAGTAGCATAATTTTGGGCAATATTATGTTTTGGGTTTTCACAATGTCACATTTTGTGAATATTTAAATATTAGCAGAATATTCTTAAGATTGTAGTTTTGTAATCATCTAGATCCAAACAGTCATGTTCCTTTTGACAAAATATTGTAGGTCTTTGTTAAGTGAATTTCTCTTTCCACTTACCAATGTATGTCTTTATTAGCTACAACGTAGAATTTCATTTGAAAGAGTCATTAATTGAAACTGGTAGGGATCTTTTATTATCTTCTTCTTTATAACAAATAAAAAAAAGCTTCAAAATTTTAAAACATATAAATCTTAGACATCTTTGGATTATTATGGGTAAGAACAAAAACCAAAGAAGTAACAAAGAAGTTGATTTGACGTTAGACAGACTCCACAAACTTTTCTTTGTCATGAAGCGAAGCGACACACACAGTAAACCGTCACGATGTAGACACTGACACTCCGGAAACATTGAGCAGTTGGCTTTGACGCAAAGAGAGATAAGTTCACAAATTTTCGCCTTAAATAGTTACAGTGATAACTGATATTTTGTTCCGTTTTGTTGTGCTTTTTCTATTCGACAAAGCTTCAGAATAACATATTTTCAAATCAGATTAGACCATGTCTAGCTGAAGGATAAAATCCATAAAAACCACTTGATAGATACAATTCTTACAGAAAGATAAAATGTCATGTGAAGATTGCTATTGAATGATTTGTCATTTATGTGAAACTGTTAGCTTCGTACGAGGTAGGTCAGATTGAGCACAAATTTGTTTAAAAATCATTGTTTTAAAATTTGTTAAAAGTTAATTAAATTCTTTCAAGCAAAAATTAATTCGTGAATAGGAAAATAACCGTGGCAAGATCAATAACAGATAAAAGTTATTCGAAATAAAATAAAAAAAAAATCGACATCTAAATTACTTGGAAAAGGGTGCCCGATGAACTCGCTAACAACTATATGGAGCGAAAAAGGCCTAATGGGTAAAGAGTCTGCTGCGAGAACCGAGAGAGAGAGAGAGAGAGAGAGAGAGAGAGAGAGAGAGAGAGAGAGAGTGAGTGAGAAAGAGAGAGGGAGAGAGTGAGTGAGAAAGAGAGAGGGAGAGAGGAAGTGAGAAAGAGAGAGGGAGAGAGGAGAGAGAGAGGGAAAATGGAAGAGAGAAAAAAAGAGAGAGATAAAGAGAGAGTAAATTTCGATAAACTGTTTTTATCTTTGTGTCCTCATCGACGCTATATGCCATTCTTTCTCCCTCCCTCCCTCTCTCTCTCTCTCTCTCTCTCTCTCTCTCTCTCTCTCTCTCTCTCTCTCTCTCTCTCTCCCTCTCTCTCGATCTCTCCATTTCTTCGTCTCTCTCTCTCTCAATGATTCTGACGTGTTATGGTTTTCTTTTTTTTAAGTTAATTTTCTCGCCAATTTTTTATGAGCACACATCAATGTCCCCGCTATGTCGATGGCTATGACTGGTCTTCCTTTTTTGCTTAAACCAATAAGTTCTTTTTATTTCTTTCTGCTAATGTTCCTTCATTGGTCGTTTTCATCTTTCTTGTCATTGAATGAAAATTTACCACGATCCTTCACCGTTACAATGTGTTTGTCTCCTGAGTGTCCTTGCTTTACGCAACCACTCTGGTTGGAAGCCAGTTTTTCGCAAAACTCTAAATGTGGCCCATCTGTTGTATCTTTGCACACTATACTTTGTTAGATGCCTTACGAACATGAGCTTTTTTATTATTTCATTACTTATCTTTTGATTTCTTATGCGTCGGCCAACATATGTTTCTTTGTCTATGATTATGTCTCTAATTTTTATCTTTGCAACTGGTTGGTGCTTGCGGGGTATATGGGGGCTCCTATAGGTGGGTATCAATGAGCACAAGTTTCTGCTTTTTTTTATCCTATCCAACCTTAGTTGCTGCAACATCCATACATAATACGAATCACTATGCCCGGACAGGTGATTGTCTTTGTATCGTAAAAGGATTCAGATCTGTAGATTTAATTTGTTTGATACTTTTACTACATCCATTAAAAGATCTGTGCGTATTCAACAACTTTGTCATTAAATTTAATACAATTTACGGCACAGGCAAACGAAGATGCATTTTGTATGGTCTCTCTCTGTTTCTATCTCTTTTTGTCCCTCTCTCTACTTCTCTCTCTCTTTCTCTTTCTCTCTCTCTCTCTCTCTCTCTCTCTCTCTCTCTCTCTCTCTCTCTCTTTGTCTAGCCCTCTCTGTCTATCTCTCGCTTTTCTTCCGCACTTCTGTGACTTTCGATATACTTTATGTCTGTGTCTATGTCAGAATATTGCTAATTAATTCTCTCCGCTATTCCTCTCTCTTGTTTCTTGCTCTTAGTCTTCTCCAGTCTCTCTCTCTCTCTCTCTCTCTCTCTCTCTCTCTCTCTCTCTCTCTCTCTCTCTCTCTCTCTCTCTCTCTCTCTCTCTCTCTGTATCAATCTCTTTCTTCTGTGCCTCTCTTCTCCCACTTTAGATATATTTATTTTTTCTTATGTCTGTGTCTATGTCATTACCTTACTAATGTTACTCTCTCTCTCTCTCTCTCTCTCTCTCTCTCTCTCTCTCTCTCTCTCTCTCTCTCTCTCTCTCTCTCTCTCTCTCTCTCTCCCTGTGTATCAATCTCTTTTTTCTGTACCTCTCTTCTCCCACTTTAGATATATTTATTTTTTCTTATGTCTGTGTCTATGTCCTTACCTTTCTAATATTACTCTTTCTCTCGAACTGTTGTCTTAATTTCTCGACTTCCATTCTCTCTCTCTCTCTCTCTCTCTCTCTCTCTCTCTCTCTCTCTCTCTCTCTCTCTCTCTCTCTCTCTCTCTCTCTCTCTCTCTCTCTCTCTCTCTCTCTCTCTCTCTTTCTCTCTTTAAGTCAATTAAAGGTAGAATTCTCTTTCTCCCGGACTAATGAAATAAAAAGTGAAAACAAGATGGACAGCTTTTTCATGAGCAATTTATAAAATACATACGCAAATATAAAATGGTATTAAAAGTTTTAAAATTTAGCTATCAATATTTTTGAAAAATCGAATTTCATTTTACTCTACTTATTGAGTAGTTTAACTTGTTAGTAAAAATCATGCAAGAGGCAGTACAGGTGAGAGGGAGAAATAAACAACCCCCAGGCGTGTTGACCACGTGGACAACTTCATTACTTCTTGTTGACACAAAGTACAGCTATTTCAAGTCAATCAGTTATAGCAAAGAGTTACGTATCTTAAAACCCCCAACAACATAGAATCGTGGTTTGAGCTGATTTTTCGGGGAAAAAAATGAAAGTATGTATCAAGACAGAGAAATAGGTTTTTCTTCAATTTAAGTTTAAAAAAAAAAGTGCAAAGTTTCCAGATAAACGTAACGGATGTCTGCCTTTTCAAAATAGATATTGACAAACAAAATTGTAAGAATATGCGTCGCAAGTAAACCGCATGAATAAAGTATGTCATTGTTTACTTATATGAATCAGGAAAGATTGAGCTTTGCCTGGCAAGCTGTCTCCGCAAGGAGCTGACTTCAAGCCCTAACGGTCTTAAGAGTAAGACCAGTAAAACGGTCAAGGTCCACATACTATCACGGTACCGACAGTATAATGACGTGTATGCTTTGGGTCTGATCTGGCACCTCACACAAAACACCGGGATGCGCACTGCCTTTGTGTGCACCACCCGAGAGAGAGAGAGAGAGAGAGAGAGAGAGAGAGAGAGAGAGAGAGAGAGAGAGAGAGAGAGAGAGAGAGAGACTTTATAAGCCGAAGTAGTCAGTTTAAAACGAATTTATTCTTTTTTTTCACAAATGTACAAAACAGATTTTTTTAAACATAATTATGAATTATTACATGTAATAGAATGCGTTTACCACTGTCAAAGTAATGAATACAAATGCTTATAGTAGATCAAGCTGTTTCTAAAGATAACAAGATCAGTTAAAAAAAAAAAAAACTGCACATGTGGCTTTACTAAAATTTTGTACATACAGATGACATAAAATTCACTTGTTGGACATAAATCACTCCTTGAAATATCATCATGAAGAAGCATTGTAGTAGCTCACTTTGCTTCTCTCCCTCGTTATTCTTATCCTAAGTGCTTAAAAAAACCCTGTATTTGTTAGATTATCCACATTACGCTTTGTAATCATTCAAAAGATAATGTTGACCGTGAGGCCTTCCTAAATTTTGTTTAAACATCAATATCTTTTGTGCAAGAAACTGGCGGGGGGAAAAAGACTATGTTGTCAAAAGTTCAGGTTAACACAGTTTACAGTCTATCTAATATGTTGCTTAAATTGATCCCTGGGAATGATTGATCCGCCTGCTGGTTTATGCCTCGGACTGAACAGTGTTAGTGATCCTGTCATAAAGTTTATTCCTTGAATAGAAACATCTTCCTGTCTGGTACATTTCTTGATACAAGCGATCCATTTCTCTTGCTTATCCCCTGGTGTGAAAAATCCGTGTGTCTGATTTATCCCCTGATGTGAACGATCCGTGTGTGTGGTTTATCCTCTGGTGTGAACGATCCGTGTGTGTGGTTTATCCCTTGGTGATCCGTGTGTTTGGTTTATCACCTGGTGTGAACGATCCGTGTGTGTGGTTTATCCTCTGGTGTGAACGATCCGTGTATCTGGTTTATCCCTTGGTGATCCGTGTGTTTGATTTATCCCCTGATGTGAACGATCCGTGTGTGTGGTTTATCCTCTGGTGTGAACGATCCGTGTGTGTGGTTTATCCCTTGGTGATCCGTGTGTTTGGTTTATCACCTGGTGTGAACGATCCGTGTGTGTGGTTTATCCTCTGGTGTGAACGATCCGTGTGTGTGGTTTATCCCTTGGTGATCCGTGTGTCTGATTTATCCCCTGATGTGAACGATCCGTGTGTGTGGTTTATCCTCTGGTGTGAACGATCCGTGTATCTGGTTTATCCCTTGGTGATCCGTGTGTTTGGTTTATCACCTGGTGTGAACGATCCGTGTGTGTGGTTTATCCCCTGTTGTGAGAGATCCGTGTGAGATTTATCCCTCGGTGTGAACGATCCGTGTGTGAGGTTTATCCCGTGTCGTGAGAGATCCGTGTGTGTTGTTGATCCCTTGTTGTGAACGAGCCGTGTGTTTAGTTTATCCTCTGGTGTAAGCGATCCGTGTGTATGGTTTATCCCCTGGTGTAAGCTATTCGTGTGTGTGGTTTATCCCTTGGTGTGAACGATCCGTGTGTTTGGTTTATCTCCTGATATGAAAGATCCATGTGAGTGGTTTATCCCCAGATTTGAGCGATCTGTGTGTCTGGTTTATCCCCTGATGTGAAAGATCCCATGTGTGTGGTTTATCCCCAGGTTTGAGCGCTCCGTGTGTGTGGTTTATCCCCTGGTCTGCCTGTGACAGGTGTGACAACAATACCTG
>JAWDGP010002724.1:190000-192500 GCA_033675545.1 Elysia crispata | reverse complement strand
CTGAAAGTGTCCACATATACAGAACGTTATCTGCACTATGTGCTGAAAGTGTCCACATATACAAAAATCTGCATTATGTGCTGAAAGTGTTCACATATACAGAACGTTATCTGCACTATGTGCTGAAAGTGTCCACATATACAGAACGTTATCTGCACTATGTGCTGAAAGTGTCCAGATGTTAAGATTTTATATTCTTTAAACGTTTTTGTCATTAAACCACTTTAAATATATTCAAACCAAAAAACATCAATAGTTTTGCGAGTACATTCTCTATCCTTTGCATAATAAAATATGTTCTTTTGTTCTCATATTTTGCCATTAAAACTGGATGTCCAATTAATTTACCGTGCCTTTAATCCAAAACATATTTTTAAAGTAAACGTCTTCAAATCAAAAAATTCTCTGTTCATTCACCATACTTGTTACATTGTTTATGTTATAATGATAGTAAAAACTTTCGTACTCGTCAAGAAACCAAACATATCGTCGTCATCATCATCATACCATCAACATTTTATTCTCAGCGTCATCAATATCGTCATCATCATCATCAAGATCAAATATATTATAAACATCAACGTTATATCGGACCCACCAAACATCAACGTTATATCGGACCCACTAATCGAGACAACAAACATCAACACTATTATTACCAACGTCGTCGTCCTAATCATGATAGAGAAAACACTCTGAAAACACCGTGTATGCCACTAAAGATTATATCATTGTTACATTTCTTAGCAGTATGAAAAAATTATCTGTCTGTTTTTTTTTTTATTATTTTAGTCGACGAGTGAATTTTGTGTATACATACCGGTTCGGCCTGTCTCTCTGTATTGTGATGTCCAGTCCGATAGGAATCTGGTAGAAAAATGACGAATAGCAGTAACTCGAACAAGTTTGTTATTGCTTGCTTGTTGTTGTTGTTTTTTTTTCATTTTCTGTCATATTTTCCATTTTTTAAAATTAATTTATTTGTTCGTTCTTTGTTCATTTGTTTGTTTGTTTTTTCGTTATTTTTTTTTGTTTGTTTGTTTTGTTTTGTTGTTGTCTTTGTTTTGCTTTTTTTTGTAATCCTGAAGAATCTCCATCTCTCTCAAAATTCGTTTTGATTGTTTAGTATTGCATAATTTTAAAAGTTCATTAAAACTTGTTTTTTTATATATTTAAACTAGTATGTGTATCAAATAACTGTTTCAACTTAATTTCTTGTTAAATCTCAAACGTCAAACAGTAAAAGTAAGAGACTGTTCCATATGTATAACCTGGAAGACAGGGGCAGCCGAAGTACACATGCCCTGAGATGAGAGGTTCAGACCTTTTGTCTTTTTTCTGTTTCCAAATAAGATCAAGTGTTAAACATTATTTGATCACAGGACATAAAACAGGCTCCAGCGAACAACAAGTGATTCAATGGTTTACATAATTGAGTTACATCGGTCTTGGAAAATTTTCAAAAACAGACTAAATAACGAAAGAGACGATACATTTTGACCTAACTACTCTAGTCACTAGTCTTTTAAGAAATCCATGATTTTCGTGACTGTGACATCCTGATTTTAAAATACAAATGAAAAAAAAAATGTAAGATGGAAGGCGCTCAAGCATTGCTCAACGCGAGTTACTTTCATTTTCTTTACATAATGTCAATAATATAAATAATAATAACATTAAGAAGAAAAAGAAGAAGAACAAACGTGAAGAAGAATGATTGTGATGATGATGTTAATGATGATGATGATGGTGATGGTGATGATGATGATGATGATGATGATGATGATGATGATGATGATGATGATGATGATGATGATGATGATGATGATGATGATGATGATGATGATGATGATGATGATGATGATGATGATGATGATGATGATGATGATGATGATGATGATGATGATGATAATAATAATAATAATAATAATAATAATAATAATAATAATAATAATAATAATAATAATAATGATAAGGGCGATGATGATTATAAATATGATGAGGATGATGATGAAGATGATGATAACGATGAGGATAAATACCATATATACTTCGTCCTTTCCTCACCTTGGTTGTGTGAGTCTTGCCCGCTCACACATAACACAATAGCCACGACAAAACATCCAACGGTCTTCATTTTCTTCCTTTTGTTTGGTTTTTTTTTGTTTTTGCGAATATCAAAAACCAGTAAGGGAAATAAATCACTTCCGGGAACTTTTCAAAATGCAAGATTTGCCTTTTTACGAAGCCAAACCAAAGTTTCCTTCCCTCTTCTCTAACTTCATATAAAACTAAAACTGGTTAGCTACTGTAAGATCCGTCTGAGCAGCTTACGTTAGCTGCCGACATAGGATTCTGTGCTTGGGAAAATCACGGATATGATGTGCCTAGCTCAGCTTCAGCAGTTCCAGCAGTGTATCCAATGGATTTAGGGAAACACACCGTGGATGCTCAAAACCGCTGCTTAACTTGAAACCGAGCGCGTTCCTGTAACAAACTA
>JAWDGP010002724.1:177500-185000 GCA_033675545.1 Elysia crispata | reverse complement strand
TTTCACCTCAACATCATCAGCTGGGTTTTTTCAAGATTAGCGAAGCTGATGATTCATTCACAAAATTTGAGGATGAAGAAGCCAACTAATTTGTCAGACATGAAGAAAATTTCAGCGTAAATGAAAAAAAAAAAAATTAAAAACCACAACAACAACAATCAACCAGCGTCGTTCTTCCAGTCGTCATATGGTTCCTGTAACACATTCGGTTTATCCGCTTTTGTTTTAGTCGACGCTGGAAGGACTAGAATTAACGTCATCATACAAGACCGCAAACACGGATTTAACCCAATTAGAGGAAAATCATTTCAAGTCAATGAGACTGAACATAAAGTGGCGGGGGTTATTTTTCCCTTCTGAGTTTAGGTCAATCTCTTGGAGAGGATGGTGAAATTTTCGCTATTATAAGGTTAGTCAGTCTGGACAAAGGCGTCATCTCCAGCTCAAAGTATCATTAGTTCGAGAATTGGCGAGAATTGGTGAGAATCCGCCTTAATTGAAATGTGTCATGAGAAATAGGATCTGAGTCGAGGTTATTATGGGATTTGGTTTCAATATCAGAATATCATTGAGACTGCAATGTTTGTAGAGAGGGCTCGAACAAAAAAAAAAGGGGGGGGGGAGAGGGGCTGGATAGAGAAGGGGAGGGACAGAGAGGGAGAGGAGAGGGGAGAGAGGAGCAGGAGAGAGGCGAAATGTAATCTCTACTGTACCCAGATATATTATTTCGCAATCTACCATAAGTATGGCTGAAAGTTTTGGGGGGTATTAAATCAAAACATCATATATACTACAGACCAAAGTTACCTGAGGGTTAATTTTTTTTTTCTTGATTCGGCATTCGAACAGTCTGATTATTATTTTTTCACCTCAGTTATACATAGCATCTCCATCTCAGGTTTAGCCTTTACTTGATTCTTCTTGGACAGCATCTCTCTTGTAATTCTACCTCCTTCTGCAGTGGACACCATTCCAATGGTGTACATTCATTTCTCTTCCATCTCTTTTCAAAATATGTAAATTTTTTTATAATACGAAATAAAATCCAAAGTAACTTTTAAGCGACTCATCTTTTTAGAATAAAAAAAAATATTGAAAATTCGTCTTCGCCGTATGAAGACTTCGCAGCTTTACTTTTCGCAAGTACAGAAAATGTCTGAATCTCCTGTTTTGACATAAGAGAAGGCGATTTAGGACCATTTGGGTTTCATGTTAAAATATAGCTTTGACATAAGAGAAGGCGATTTAGGACCATTTGGGTTTCATGTTAAAATATAGCTTTGACATAAGAGAAGGCGATTTAGGACCATTTGGGTTTCATGTTAAAATATAGCTTTGACATAAGAGAAGGCGATTTAGGACCATTTGGGTTTCATGTTAAAATATAGCTTTGACATAAGAGAAGGCGATTTAGGACCATTTGGGTTTCATGTTAAAATATAGCTTTGACATAAGAGAAGGCGATTTAGGACCATTTGGGTTTCATGTTAAAATATAGCTTTGACATAAGAGAAGGCGATTTAGGACCATTTGGGTTTCATGTTAAAATATAGCTTTGACATAAGAGAAGGCGATTTAGGACCATTTGGGTTTCATGTTAAAATATAGCTTTTAAACAATTTTCAACAAGTTCCTTTGATGGTGAATTAAATCGGTCACATCTTTTTTTCCTAATGTTTTGAATTTTGTATCTTTTTTTTTTTTTACGGTGGTCCTCTACTGACGCAACTACTTAAACTAGTACATATAATATTAAAATAATTAACGACCATTTTTTTTTAATCCAAATTCAGAAGAGGGTACCAGTGGCTCATGTGACAAAGAATTAGGGTGACAGAGCAATAGGTCTGAATTTCGAACATCGGCTTGAGTTATCTGGTAGTCTGGTTGGTTCTCATCTTAACAGCCCTACCCTGCTGCTTCACAAGATCCTAATAATGTCTGTGAATGTGGAGTATTACACTTTGTCGTTGCTTCTGGGTGATTTCTCATTTAAACAGCCCTACCCTGCTGCTTCACAGGATCCTAACAATTATTCTCTGTGAATGTGGAGTATTGCACTTTGTCGTTGCTTCTGGGTTTTTTTCTCATTTAAACAGCCCTACCCTGCTGCTTCACAGGATCCTAACAATTATTCTCTGTGAATGTGGAGTATTGCACTTTGTCGTTGCTTCTGGGTTTTTTCTCATTTAAACAGCCCTACCCTGCTGCTTCACAGGATCCTAACAATTATTCTCTGTGAATGTGGAGTATTGCACTTTGTCCTTCCTTCTGGGTTTTTTTTTTTTCGGTTACACCCTTCTTCAACTCTGTCTCTGTTTCTGTCTGTCTGTCTGTGTGTCTGACTGTCTCTCTCTCTCCCTCTCTCTTTGTCTCTGTCTCTGTCTCTGTCTCTCTCTCTCTGTCTCTCTCTCTCTCTATCTCTCTCTCTCTCTCTCTCTCTCTCTCTCTCTCTCTCTCTCTCCCTCTCTCTTACACAAAAGAGGTATCCGTTTATCCGTTTCGATATTTTATTCCGAGATGTGTCTAAGATGTTTGTTTCACTATCTGCCTCTGTCCGGTTCTCCGCAGTTCCTTTCTCAAGCTCAGCCCTAGTCTGTTTGCTGACAGCAGTTTCTCTCTCAAGCTCAGCCCTAGTCTGTTTGCTGACAGCAGTTTCTCTCTCAAGCTCAGCCCTAGTCTGTTTGCTGACAGCAGTTTCTCTCTCAAGCTCAGCCCCAGTCTGTTTGCTGACAGCAGTTTCTCTCTCAAGCTCAGCCCCAGTCTGTTTGCTGACAGCAGTTTCTCTCTCAAGCTTAGCCCCAGTCTGTTTGCTGACAGCAGTTTCTCTCTCAAGCTCAGCCCCAGTCTGTTTGCTGACAGCAGTTTCTCTCTCAAGCTCAGCCCCAGTCTGTTTGCTGACAGCAGTTTCTCTCTCAAGCTCAGCCCCAGTCTTTTTGCTGACAGCAGTTTCTCTCTCAAGCTCAGCCCCAGTCTGTTTGCTAACAGCAGTTTCTCTCTCAAGCTCAGCCCCAGTCTGTTTGCTGACAGCAGTTTCTCTCTCAAGCTCAGCCCCAGTCTGTTTGCTGACAGCAGTTTTTCTCTCAAGCTCAGCCCCAATCTGTTTGCTGACAGTTGAAGGCGCACTGGTTAATGAGAAATTGTAACGATTCTTTATAACGTATGCAGTAGATATTGTACATTAATCTTTGAATTGTTACTGATAAAACTGTAAGATTTATTGATCTGTTCACGATGATAAAAATATTTTACACATTCCTAACTGATTACTCTAAACGTTAAAAATTATACACAAGCGATGCTGAGAAAGTATTCTACAGCAATATACAACCCATCATTGTTTATCCTCAAAACCTGGGTATTTACTTTCGAAACAAAACTAATATTTAAAAAAAAAAGAGAAAGAAATAAAAAGTAAGGTCTTAATTTTATGGAAAAATTTTGTTTGAAAAATACAACAGCTACAAGGAGGGTTTCTTCTCTGAAGACTCCCTGCTATCTAGCTCACCAATGAATTTCTACCTACTACACATGACATGTCCATTGACTTCCGGGAATTGGCCGGAGGACGTCCAGGAGAGACCGAAGGACTCCTGGAAAGACAGGTGACACTGGGAAAGACTAGAGTCGAGGCCTCGCGGGCTAGCAACCCCTTGGCCTCTAACATCAATCGCTACCAGACATTCTAAAGAGAGATGCTCCCATGATCCACCGAGATAGGTGACACTGGGAAAGACTAGAGTCGAGGCCTCGCGGGCTAGCAACCCCTTGACCTCTAACATCAATCGCTACCAGACATTCTAAAGAGAGATGCTCCCATGATCCACCGAGAGAGGTGACACTAGGAAAGACTAGAGTCGAGGCCTCGCGGGCTAGCAACCCCTTGACCTCTAACATCAATCGCTACCAGACATTCTAAAGAGAGATGCTCCCATGATCCACCGAGAGAGGTGACACTAGGAAAGACTAGAGTCGAGGCCTCGCGGGCTAGCAACCCCTTGGCCTCTAACATCAATCGCTACCAGACATTCTAAAGAGAGATGCTCCCATGATCCACCGAGAGAGGTGACACTGGGAAAGACTAGAGTCGAGGCCTCGCGGGCTAGCAACCCCTTGGCCTCTAAAATCAATCGCTACCAGACATTCTAAAGAGAGATGCTCCCATGATCCACCGAGAGAGGTGACACTGGGAAAGACTAGAGTCGAGGCCTCGCGGGCTAGCAACCCCTTGGCCTCTAACATCAATCGCTACCAGACATTCTAAAGAGAGATGCTCCCATGATCCACCGAGAGAGGTGACACTGGGAAAGACTAGTGTCGAGGCCTCGCGGGCTAGCAACCCCTTGGCCTCTAAAATCAATCGCTACCAGACATTCTAAAGAGAGATGCTCCCATGATCCACCGAGAGAGGTGACACTGGGAAAGACTAGAGTCGAGGCCTCGCGGGCTAGCAACCCCTTGGCCTCTAACATCAATCGCTACCAGACATTCTAAAGAGAGATGCTCCCATGATCCACCGAGAGAGGTGACACTAGGAAAGACTAGAGTCGAGGCCTCGCGGGCTAGCAACCCCTTGGCCTCTAACATCAATCGCTACCAGACATTCTAAAGAGAGATGCTCTCATGATCCACCGAGAGAGGTGACACTAGGAAAGACTAGAGTCGAGGCCTCGCGGGCTAGCAACCCCTTGGCCTCTAACATCAATCGCTACCAGACATTCTAAAGAGAGATGCTCCCATGATCCACCGAGAGAGGTGACACTAGGAAAGACTAGAGTCGAGGCCTCGCGGGCTAGCAACCCCTTGGCCTCTAACATCAATCGCTACCAGACATTCTAAAGAGAGATGCTCTCATGATCCACCGAGAGAGGTGACACTGGGAAAGACTAGAGTAGAGGCCTCGCGGGCTAGCAACCCCTTGGCCTCTAAAATCAATCGCTACCAGACATTCTAAAGAGAGATGCTCTCATGATCCACCGAGAGAGGTGACACTGGGAAAGACTAGTGTCGAGGCCTCGCGGGCTAGCAACCCCTTGGCCTCTAACATCAATCGCTACCAGACATTCTAAAGAGAAATTCTCCCATGATCCACCGAGAGAGGCAAGGAATGATGGATCGATCGGTGACAAATCGATCACGACTGAAAACGCCCAAAGGACTACGAGATCAGAACAACGGAGTAACTTGGAAATGGACTACCAATGTGTATGTGGCAGGAGATTTACCACCGAAAGAGGAGTGAACATCCACAGAACTAAAATGGGCTGCTTGGATGCCTCAACAGAATCTACAGCAGCGCACTGCTCAGGCAGGTAAGATGTCGGAAAACCAAAGCCAGGTTCAAAACCACAGTGCTGAGGAAATCTACGCTGATCAACGCTAAACGCCAGAAGATCTATTTCCCACCAGCAAGCGCAAAAGAACTATGGCAAGCTCTGGATAGCAAAACAGTCCCACAACTGGACAAGCTCATCGGGAAGAGCATTTTGGAGCACAAACTTACCACTTTCGGTGACAACATCCTACTAGACATGTCTTAACACCTTCGGGGCTAAACAACATCAAGCCACAAGAGAACCTAAGAAAAGTAGAAGGCAGCGTGAGATGGAAACCCTGCGAAAGCAGAAGAAAAGCTTAAGGAAAAAAATGAAATCAGCGACTGAAGAAGAGAAAAATGGGCTGAAGGAACTTTGGCGAGGTTTGAAGGCGAGACACTCAGAACTGAACAAAATTCGCAAGGAAGAGACGAAGTCAAATGAAAAAGAACCAGGAACGCTTCTACAAAGACCCATTTCAGTTTGCAAGACAACTCTTCCAGCAAACAGGATCAGGTTCCCTTTCAGTACAGAAAGAACAGCTGGAGACCCACCTGAGGAAAACATATTCTGACCCAAATAGAGAAATACCTCTAAGCGAACCTGCTGGTCTGGTGTGGCCAGCTGCTCCCGTAGAAGAATTCAATAGCAAACCACCAAGCTTGAAAGAAATCAATGCAGTTTTGCAAAAAGCAAGAGCCAAATCAGCTCCAGGGCCTTATCTACGGTATAAAAGATGTCCATACGTTCTAAAGCGGTTGCGCAAAATTCTCCGAGGAGCAGGGAGCAACCTCAAGATCAGTGAGCAGTGGATGCCTGCTGATGGAGTTTACATATCGAAGGAGCAAAACTCGACTGAAATAAATCAGTTTCGACCATCTCGCTGTTGAATGTAGAAGGAAAAATATTCTTCTCAGTCATGGCATCCCGCTTAACAAAATATCTCACTGAAAATCGGTACATAAATACCTCGGTCCAGAAAGGAGGCATCCCCGGAGTTTCTGGATGCTTAGAGCATGCAACGATGATCTGGGAAGCTATTCAAAGGGCTAAATCGGAGAAACTTAACCTCGACGTCATTTGGTTGGACTTGGCAAATGCTTACGGATCGCTACCACACCAAATGATTCAGCTAGCCCTGAGGATGTACAATGTTCCGGAAGATATACAAGTGATGTTCGATGACTATTTCAGCGATTTCCAGATGAGATTCTCCACTAATAGCTACACCACAGACTGGATCAACTTGGAAATTGGGATCGCCATGGGCTGTACCATATCCCCAATCCTGTTCGTCATAGCTATGGAAGTCATCTTGAAAGCAGCAGAAGATAGCGCAGGCCCGACCAACCTAGGTGCTATATGGATGATAACACCATAATCTGCTCAAATGAAGACGAAACACGCCGAATGCTAGAGCGCCTCGACGTTTTAATGGCATGGTGCAGGATGAAATTCAAATCTCGCAGTCTCTCAGTACGGAAAGGTAAGATATAAGCGACGACGTTCATAGTAGCCAATCAGCAGATACCAACGGTCAGTCAAGAACCAGTTAAGAGCCTTGGGAGATGGTACGATTCATCCATGAAAGATACATAAGAGGACTAAAAACTGTAAAACTAGCTACAGAAGGCCGTCAGGGTAAGCTGGAAGTGTGATGCCTACAGTTCATACTAATTTCGAAGCTCCTGTAGCCACTTCTAGTCTATGAAATCTGCTCAACTACAGTTGAGGCAATAGACGCTAAGATAAAAAAAAAAGTTCACCAGGAGGTGGTTAGGGGTACCTCCGGGTCTCACAGATGTGGCAATGTACTGCCGTAATGCAAAGCTGAGAGTTCCACTAAAATCCATCTTGGAAGAGTATAAATGTGGCAAAGCCAGGCTGCTTTCTATGTTAGAGGACTCCGAGGACCCAGTTGTGAAGACAGTGCAACCTGCCATAAAGACGGGTAGGAAATGGAAAGTTGTCGAAACCAAAGAGTGCCTTAAGATTAAAGAAGTAATTGGGCAAACTCAAACTAACTAACCGCAAAGGGCTAGGATCATCTACAGCAAAGTGGTGGTCAAAAGCAGAAGGGAAAGAGAAAAGAGACATGGTCATCAATGAGATACGGCTCAATGAAGATTCCAGAGGGGTTCAGAAAGCAATCCAGCAACCTCAACAGGGACACACAATGGACTAA
>JAWDGP010002724.1:152500-172500 GCA_033675545.1 Elysia crispata | reverse complement strand
TTGAGGTGCTGGATGAAGAAATAATCACGAATTATTCATCAACGTCAGGAAATTCATCACGTTAACTCAGCCAAGAGAAAGGTGTTACCCGGTAATGTAATTGTATCATACAAGCATGATTCCCTGCTGAAATGAACAGTTATGTCATGTGCGGAAGACATCCTCCATTAAGAAAAGCAATCTTTAACAGATTCATCTCCTCCAGAGACACTTGTACCGTTTTAAAATCTATAGAGTCCTGAGACTTGTACATTCTTCTAATGTTTGATGTCAAGAAAACATTCTCTCTATGGTCAATGGTGTAGAGATATCTTCAGTTTGTTTTCACGAAACCCCCCTTTTTTAATTTTTTTTTTTTTTTTTTGGGTTTATCTCTCTGCCATAATGTGGTGCTGATGTGATCCAATACATATACAACATAGTATGCTACCTGAACAGATGTGGTCGCAAAATATTGCTCCAATTAAAAAAAAAACCAATGAAATTCGGATGCTTTGTTTTTCGACGTAACCTTTATAAAGTTATCTCTCCACTGAAGTCGATCTCTTGTTCTCACAGCTATTTTCCTTGTAGATAATTTATTATGGTCTCCAGTGATTAAAAAAATCAACCAGAGCAGGGCGTTTAGTGATTCACCTTATATTCATTTTGTTCATCTCTCTACTGAAGCCGATATCTCAATTCTAATAGCTTCATTTGTAGATATTTGGTTCTTATGGACATACTCACAGGATGACGTATTTATATTAAGATTTTAAACAGTAGTCTTCTTCCAGCGTCACAATATCCTCTAATAAACTCTATCAAAGGAAATTACTTGATCTAAGAGCATGCGCGAATGGGTATAAACGTAACTGTATGCAGTTCAAGGACTTTTCCAAAATAGTGTGGCGGCAAAGCAAAATGTGATGCACCGGGTAAGTATGTTCGTAGCCCATAGGAATTGAAAACATCGTGGAATGACAAACTTTTCCTTCAATACGGAACTGTGGATTTCATTACTAAAACAGTCACTTCGTTGCAAGCAAAGGATGTCAATTGAATGAGCCATATTTTTTTTCACTTTTGCCAGGGAAAACTACATTTCATTGACAAAATTGTCATAAAAAGATTTTGAAGAATTTCAATGCAGGAAGTATTTTCCTGGTGTGATTTTTTTCATTCTGCCAACAATCTCAAGCGGAAAATTTATGGCTTGACAATGTGCGCTAAAGTTTGGCAACACACCTACTATTTCTTTATTTATCAGATTTATGGAAGGATTACACAATGGAGAAAATAGTACATGGCTTATTTTTCTAGATCAACGGCTTGTTGAATAATCTGATCATTACGGTACCATCATTAGTGTCTACAACTGTTAGAGTGTGGCTTCTCCGAGTCCAAGTCTGATCCTTTAAGGTCTGGTATCAGATCTGGTCTAGGCTCTCGATGTCGAAGCACCCTATTACTACTACTACTACTACTACTACTACTACTACTACTACTACTACTACTACTACTACTACTACTACTACTACTACTACTACTACTACTACTACTACTACTACTACTTCTACTACTACTTCTACTTCTACTTCTACTTCTATACGACTACTACAGCTACTCTAGACCTAGGTGAACTTCAGGTACCACTTACCGCTCTCAGTGCCATGGGTGGGTGTGACACCAGAGTTTGGCCTCTCTGTAGACTTGCCTCTCTTGTTCGTGGGATCTGAACGACAGAATTGGGAATAAACATGAGTGGGAAGATGATAGGTCTGTAAGGGGAGATCACCAATAAAATGCAGATGACACTTCATAGGTGAAAGAATAATACATGAGCACATTAAATAGTTAGAAAAACGCGTCAACCTCGGGTTTTTTTGTAATAATAAAAAATTAAAACTACGTAGGATTTGTAAGCATTATTTACTTGGTAAGAAACAATGGAGTGCCTGTGGGTTTATTAGTGGTTTTTTTTTTCGTTTGAATTTCGCGCATCTTTAGACCCTGACCTTACGACAGTGATTCAAAACGGCAAAATATCCTTAGTGAAGACGCTTTACATGGCTGCAAAAAAAAATAATAAAGCAGAATTTGCTAAAACTGTCTAGTGTCTGCACCGAATATAATGAGAATTAAGAAAATTAATATCAAACTAAAGTCTTATACTCGTAACTCGATGCACATTTTAAAATGAAAACGAAAGAATATCGAAATCACGATGCATTTTTTGTAGTTTTTTTTTGTTCGCAAAGCTTCAAGTTAGGACGTCTATGCCATTGCAAATTTAAAACTTGGATCCCCAAAATTTAAATGTCGATTGAAGAAAAAGGTGAAAAAATTTCAGTGGCAAAACAAGGTCACCCCATATTGTGTGTAACCGCATCCCTGAAAACACTTCTTTTACAAAGAGTTAATGTTGTATGTGTTGTATTGTGTTCAATACATAATTTCTTGATCCATAATTGTTGATAATGACAGGACTGACTTTCACACTTTTCTCAGGTGATAAATATTTTCACAACTCATGAGACATCATTCTATACTAATGCCAATCGACTGCATCTAATCGACTTACTACAAAATTCTTTTGTACAGGGATTGGGCCGCATGGTGAACTTTGGTCTTCAATGAAAACAAAAACTGATTGTAGGATTTTCAGTAAATATCAGATTTAACCTGTTAATCAAATACAAGCTACCGGTGATTAACATCAAACTCCTGCCAACCTCTTATCTCAGGAAAAGTGAAGTTGTCCGAGCGAAGATCGGGATTGCCGGGCCAGAGTAAGTAAACTGTCGCCCGACTGGTGTTGGCAGTAGCTGTTTTGATATAACTCAGGCGGTAGATACCTCGGGTTCGCATCTCACAGGAGCAAGCGTCGCGGACCCCAGCTCGCCTTGTACATGACCCGCTGTGTGGATCGAAGCCCAGGCACCCCTAGGATGGCGAACGATGTCCACAAGGGTTAAAGATAATTGTGGAATTCCCATGGGTACCGCTAGCTTTTCAAATGGTATACAGCAGTTAAGCTGGAAAATAATAATTATGCTTTATTTATTTTTCTTTCTTTTTTTTTATATCAACACGTTGACTAAAAACCGAAGTCGTTTCTTCTTTCCTTCTTTATTTCCAGGACAGCTAGTTTTATAGCATCCTTTTTTTCTTGTTAACCAGACTCGAAATACAAAGTTTTGTACCAGCCATAAACCAACACCTCTTTACAATAAATTTCCTAATGATCTAGGCATCTTGGTGACTTGTGTATCGTAAAACTCAACAAGGTTAAAAATTATCTGCTGTGAGTTAGAAGTACATAATAATAATTGTTTAGTTTTTCCCTCTTTCTTTTTTGCTTTTGTTTCTTGTTTGTTTGTTTGTTTTTATCTTATTTGATGCGGTCTTCCAATAGTTCTGGCTAACTTGCCTCATGAGAGACGCCATCGGTTGTTGTGTAATAGAACTTTGGTCCATGTGTCCCACTCAGAGCGTGCACCGAGTTGTTGCCAGACACATCTATCTGGATGAGGGTGCTGTCCTCCCCCGCCACCAGGAAATCTTGGCTCGTCTGGAACGACGACTCGAATCCGTGTAATTCTATCTTGGCTGGAGATGACGTCACCCACATTTAAGAAAACACACGCAAAAAAAAAAAAGAAGGAAAATAAAAAGAATACTAGACTAAGATTGTTATTCGCACCGCTTTTGTTTCAAGTGATAAAGAATCTTCTGGCACAGAGGGAAAAAATTATGTGAAAACAAAACAAAAGGATTTATTTTATGAAAAATCAGGGAATGCAAAGAAATTAAAGATATCATGTCCAGAATCTAGTTGATAATTTGAGCTAGGTTGCATTTTTAACACAACTTTTCGGATAAATAAAAGACAAGAGCGGTTATATTCCGAAAGTTGCATGGCCTTACAACTTGCAGCTAAAAGTGTTTCTAATTAATTTTTCCATCTGACACAGTAAGGCGCCAAAAGTAAATTTCGCATTTTTAACAACTTCTTATCCTTGCTGTAGTCTATTAGAAAATGGAGAAACTTTATCTTATTAAGGCGTAATATGATAACTGAAAGTAAGTCGTTTAAATATAGATAAATACTCATAAACTGTTATATATAAATTTAATATAGTATATATATATATATATATATATATATATATATATATATATATATATAACAAATCACGAAAAAGAAATCAGGAATGAAAACAGCTAGGGTGTTGGTGGTAAATGTCAGTAAATAAAGAAAAAAGACAGTGATATTCGTGATGATAATTGTTGCCTATCGCAAAAAAAATATGACAATTAAAGAGATGATGTAATTGTGTGTTGATGATGGTGCTTGTGTTGGTGGTGATTGTGGTTGTTGTGAGACAGGTGACAACAATCAAAGCATCTCTTGTGACGTCGATAGAGGTGAGAGAGATGAATCATAAAATGAAATACTTGACTCGCGGTATAGGCAAGCTGCGGAGGTTTGTCTGGTGTCAAAATAACAAAATACGATGATGAGATTGCAGCAGAAACGTGGGGTGATAACAAGTTTTCAAAGAGTTTTAGTCATGGAAGAAAACTGAAGAGCTACTTACGGCAGGCGGCTGAAATAAAAGTGTGGGAGACAATAGAATAGAGAACTGGTTCACATTATATGAAAGATTGGGTAAAACCCCAGAGGATGCTACTGTCTCTTGAATCAAACTTTTAAACAGCCGGCTTACCTGCATCTCTATTGACGTCCAGTGGTACGTCGTCATGGTGCATTTGTTAAAGCTTGAAAAGTAATTTACCGTGTTCAATGAAGATCAACAAAGTCATTATTATGATTATACGAGGACATTGTAAGCAGTTACAGAACATTTTCCCGCAAATGTTCGCATGAAGTACAGTCTGTGCTTTCCCTGACTTAAAATTGCGTATCTTTGAGCACTGTTGGCAGCGTGAGATTTCTCAAAACGGAATGGATAGAGTCTTGTTTGATGTTCTGGCTAAGCTGATATTGTTAGAACTTTATTAGCTTTCTTTGATCTTGATGTATTTTAAAGTTGGAAGCAGTATAAAGTACTCATAATGGCAAACTGGTTTCTTTTCTAAGATGTTTCAATTAGCCATCAAATGAGATGAAGCACAACACTGTAAGCTACTAAATTGTGAAGTCTTTTGAATCATACCAAGAGAGTCATTACAATACTCACTATTCTGATCATTCGGCAAATAGTTAAAACCTCAAGTTAAACAATACTGCTTTCTAAAATTTTAACCGCAATTATAAAATGAGTATATTAATAGCGCTCAATCAATGACGTTTTATAAAGCTATTTTCTTTGAAACCAAAAAAGGCACTGTGAAACAAGCTTTCCACTAGCGCTGGACATACCTCTTATCTCAGGGATGTCGTAGGGTTCACTGGCTATCTCAGGAGGTCCTGGCCAGACCATCCAAATCTGCTGTTTGCTGAGCTCTCTGTGTGCCGTCATGTTGTAAGTAAACCGGTATATTCTAGACACCTGGACCTCGAAACACGAGCATGAATTCGGTTTGCCTGTCCGATCTGTGCATTTGTTTGTCCCACGGTCAAAGACACCACACGCCTGAAATTGGAATAATGAATTATGGGGAAAATTGATGATTACACTTTAAAAATATTAATTTTGAGGTTCGTCTAAAAATGATGTGAAAATTAGAGGAATGCATAAAAAGAGAGAAAGACAAAGAGAGAGAGAGAGAGAGAGAGAGAGAGAGAGAGAGAGAGAGAGAGAGAGAGAGAGAGAGAGAGAGAGAGGCAGGAAGAGAGAGAGAGAGAGGCAGAAAGAGAGATAAATCCAAATAGAAGGGCAAAAACACCACACTTGATGGACAACTTAGATATGGCAAAGCTTCCAAAAGGACGTGGATGTGTCTGCAAATAGTAATAATACTGGCTAAAAAGGAACAGGCACACAACTTTATAATTACGGGACATAAAAGAAACAACCCATCTTTGAATTTAACGCATAAACGTTTCGCCTCTAATTCAGCTTCCTGTTTAGAGAGAGATAGGAGATAAATATGGAAACAGAAGAGAGATACGATTTAGAAAAAAAACAAAACCTTCAACTTACAAAGTTCGGGTTTTTACCCGTTGTGTTTGTAAAATAAAACCGTGGCCCAGTGGAACTATCATTAAACGGATAGGTCGCGTTGCTGCCAGCCGCCTTAAACTGGGATAGGATGTAATCCACGCCCGCCACGAGATAGGTGTCGCTGCAGCTGTTGGTGGAGGCAAACCTCACTGGGGTAAACCTTGGTTGACCTGAGGAAGAAGTGATGGTTACCTCACCATCATGGTTTAGGACCGGCCGACTCATTTATATTATACGGTATGCTTACGGGGCAATCGAATGTTCAACAGCTGAAGATTTAAGCTATACTCTTTTCTGTGAATCAATTTTTTCTTAAGAAAAAAAATAAATAAAAAAAGAAGTTTCTGATGAAATATCATTGACAAAAAAAAATTTTATTTATTTATTTTTTTCGTTATGAATATGCACAATTTTGTCATCACAAAATTTTTGAACTATTATATAGGTCATATATGCATATATCTATAGTACTTAACTTTGCTTCGCTCACAATATGAATCTATTTCACAGGGAAAAGGGTGAACATTCATGACGTCACCTTTTCTTAATAAATCTTATCGCTTGGTTCTAATCCGCCATTCCGTCATTGTGGCAAAGGATTAAAAAATGTGAGAGCGGAAAGGCTCAGACGAGTTACAGTCTGTCTCAGGTTCTTTAGAACCTGACGTAGAGGGTAGAAATTTGAATAAATTACTCTCTGGTATCACCCTGAGAGGTTCCTAATGATTCAGTTGTTTTTTTATGAAATGCCAAATCGGTTGAAACACCGACATAAATCCGTGTTCATTCTTTTCGAGATCTTTTCTTGAATCATCTATTTGTGTAGATGAGGATGACTTTGTGGCTAAGTGCCTTGTCTTGTCTCGACAAGAGGTGCGGGTTCAATCCCAGACTAAACTATTAAACCGTTTTGTCCTTCATTGTCGTTTCACGTCTTTTGTCATCTATGTCGGTCTCGAGTTAGATCGAGGTTTGTTTGGATTATTCTCGTCTCCATACCTAGAGCGTCCACCAAGAGGAGGTTTAGCATAGAGAACACAGCTTATATTTATGTCGGTCTCGAGTTAGATCTAGGTTTGTTTGGATTATTCTCGTCTCCATACCTAGAGCGTCCACCAAGAGGAGGTTTAGCATAGAGAACACAGCTTATATTTATGTCGGTCTCGAGTTAGATCTAGGTTTGTTTGGATTATTCTCGTCTCCATACCTAGAGCGTCCACCAAGAGGAGGTTTAGCATAGAGAACACAGCTTATATTTATGTCGGTCTCGAGTTAGATCTAGGTTTGTTTGGATTATTCTCGTCTCCATACTTAGAGCGTCCACCAAGAGGAGATTTAGCATAGAGAACACAGCTTATATTTATGTCGGTCTCGAGTTAGATCTAGGTTTGTTTGGATTATTCTCGTCTCCATACTTAGAGCGTCCACCAAGAGGAGGTTTAGCAGAGATAGAAAAGCTTATATTTATGTCGGTCTCGAGTTAGATCGAGGTTTGTTTGGATTATTCTCTTCCCCATACTTAGAGCGTCCACCAAGAGGAGATTTAGCAGAGATAGAAAAGCTTATATTTATGTCGGTCTCGAGTTAGATCGAGGTTTGTTTGGATTATTCTCTTCCCCATACTTAGAGCGTCCACCAAGAGGAGATTTAGCAGAGATAGAAAAGCTTATATTTATGTCGGTCTCGAGTTAGATCTAGGTTTGTTTGGATTATTCTCTTCCCCATACTTAGAGCGTCCACCAAGAGGAGATTTAGCAGAGATAGAACAGCTTATATTTATGTCGGTCTCGAGTTAGATCTAGGTTTGTTTGGATTATTCTCTTCCCCATACTTAGAGCGTCCACCAAGAGGAGATTTAACAGAGATAGAAAAGCTTATATATATGTCGGTCTCGGGTTAGATCGAGGTTTGTTTGGATTATTCTCTTCGCCATACTTAGAGCGTCCACCAAGAGGAGGTTTAGCATAGATAACACAGCTTATATTTATGTCGGTCTCGGGTTAGATCTAGGTTTGTTTGGGTTATTCTCTTCCCCATACTTAGAGCGTCCACCAAGAGGAGGTTTAGCATAGATAACACAGCTTATATTTATGTCGGTCTCGGGTTAGATCTAGGTTTGTTTGGGTTATTCTCTTCCCCATACTTAGAGCGTCCACCAAGAGGAGGTTTAGCAGAGATAGAAAAGCTTATATTTATGTCGGTCTCGGGTTAGATCTAGGTTTGTTTGGGTTATTCTCTTCCCCATACTTAGAGCGTCCACCAAGAGGAGGTTTAGCAGAGAGGACACAGTAGACCAGGCCATGTATGAGTTCGGCCCTCGTCCGCAGAAGAAACCTTCGACTCACGGGAAGTCTCTATGTGTCTTCATACGTTCAACTGGTTGAAACAAATTTTTAACAAAATTGTGTTTAGGTAATTATTATACACATGTTTATAAATTTTTTATGTTTTTAAATTATATTGGGTAGATATTTGCGCATCTAGATTGTCCATGTAGTAATGTAGTTGGTTCAACCTCAATAATTTAAATCCACATTCACTTAACAGTATTAAGATTTTAAAATTCTTTTAACGAGTTTTGATATGACATTTTGCTTTGTTAGTCCAGCCCTTGATGCGCCATACTCATGGGTCGCTTTGTTAATACATCATGGAGGGCAGGGCGGAGAGAAAGAGACTCCGAGGAACTGGCCTTGAAAAGTTTCCTCAAATTGATAATCATTTATTTTCATAATAATTGCATATTTTTCGAAAATTTTTCCAGGTGCTGAACAAATTTTCTTTTCCTATATCTTACTGTAAAATGTTTATGCTTCTTTTTCATGCCTTAGCCTATAAGCTAAAGAAAGTTTTGGATTCAAATTATATAAACACAATTCAATTTGTAAAATATTTTCTGCTTTTTAAAAACGTGAGGGTTTGTCTGCCCTTCAGTTAACTATACTCTACTAACGTTACTAATGACTTTAAAATTTTAATATTAGGATTTTTCAAAGGCTAGATGTGGATCTATGGTATCCTTCGAGATAGGCTAGGTCTTTTTTAGACTGGCTTCGCTTAATAATTATTGCTTCACTTTGTAAATCTCTATATCTTGCAATAGCAATTTCAATAGTCACAGCTTCGGGCGTTTTAATCTGACACTCTAGATCTATATCTAGATCTGGATATCTTTCTAGGTCTAGATGTAAATACTAGGTCTAGATCTGTAGGGAAAGAATTTACATTAGGTGCATCTTTTTTTTTTTTTTTTTTTTTGAAGTAGTGTATTTACGTTTACAGAGTAAGTTTGTGGCTTTCTTATATTAACTAATGGATTTTTTTATTTAAGTTATGATAGTAAAAGATGATAGTTGGAGCAATCTCGTCAGGCCTCAGTCTATAGCTGAAAATCGCCGATTTCAGGCCGTGATTTGGGTAAAACTGTCATAGTTTCTCAATTTTTGTTTACGACGAAACCTGAAAAAACTGTCAACACAAGTTTCGGTAGGAAATTTACCACGAAAAAGTTGTAAGTTGTTTTGTTTTTGTTTTTATATGGGTAAGGAAAAATGCTGATAGTGTGCCCTTTTTATGCTTGTTTTCATGGAAAGGAAGTTTATTATGACCAAAACTAAAAATTATGTTGCACGACCTTAGAGACCATGAAACGGAAGGAAAGAAAAGTTGAGTTTTTGCTCAGTCGGTACATCTGTATGTCCTCATTAACCTGTGCTCCACGATTGACAAAATGATTAGTGGTAGCCAAGGACGCCCGCGCCTAGAGACATGACGTCACGATCACGTCGATTGTGGAGATCCACCCCAAAAGCTATGGCGTCATAAGCGTAGCGAAACCTAATTACACCACATAATTATTAACAGCTATGTTGCTTATTTAGGAAACAGATCGAGACATTATTTCTAACTATTCAGCAATAAAACCTGAAAGCTTTTTATTCACTAGACGTTGATTATTGCGAAATGTTATTTCTTTTTTTATATAAATTGGCTACAAGCAATTAATACTCTTTTTAAGTTGTAAATAGAATAGCTAGGTCTAGGTTTTTTTAACTGTAATAAAAAAAAATTCCATGTAAATGCGGCAGATCTTAGATTTTAAGTAAATAGTAAGAGTATAATAGCAGGAAAAAAATTAAATTAATATAATGCAAGAGATTTATGATCATCGTGGAATGTTGCAGCTTTTTCATTATATCCTAGTTCTAAAATGAACAAGATCACAATATCTAGATCTAGATCTATCTCTCGCATAGTTTATACTGCGTAAATTCGTTTGGGGTTTACCACTTGTCATAAAAAAAAAAAAAAAAAAAAAAGAAAAACGTTATGCGATTTAACTTCCCCACTAATTCCACCTGACTTAATAATTAAATACTACAGAATACTCAATGACGGATTATTCAATATGATCAGACTTCTGGGCCTAATTGTGACCAACTGGTGCTTTTCAAGAAATGCATTGCTTTGTGTGTGTGTGTGTGTGTGTGTGCTGTTGGGAAACGGTACATCCGTTTAATTACACCATTCAACAGTGCTGTAAATGGGTGCACAAACACAAAAGCATTATTTTTCTCGGCGTCCTAGTGTGAAGAGACCAAAGTCTCAGATATCCTTCAATCCTCCGAAGTCTGTCTTCAGCTGTTTACAATAAGATCTCCTGCCGTGGAAAACCCTGCCTGAAATTACTGCAAACTGGCAAGATCTAGATTGATTGATAAATAGATGCATAGATTGAAAGATAGATGATAGACAGGTAGATTCATAGAATGAAAGACAGAAAAGAAAATAGAAAAGAGATGTGGATAACCCATAAGATAATCCCATCTACTTGATAAAGGGAGATGATTGTTTTTGCAGGGATAGAAAAGTGAAGCAGAATGGAGTCCCTTGATAAATAATATATAACTATGTAGTCCTCTCCAGAGTTATACACACAACTCGTAGGGATTAATCTGCTCCTCTTGACAACTATCGACCCCAAAACTGTTATATATAAATGTATAATTTATATACATATATATATACATATATATGATACATATATATATATATATATATATATATATGTATGCATAAATATATATATATATATATATATATATATATATATATATATATATATATATATATATATATATATATATATATATATATAAGATTAACATGAAGCGTATACTTATTACATTTCCTTTGTTTATTTTGTAATTCCATTCAGTTACGACCTTTGACTCTTTGAAAACAGAGACGCAAGACAGCGTCACTGAGAGCGATGGTAGCTGGGAGCAAAACTTGTTGTCAACTTGTACAAAGAGCATAGATTATCTTCTGTAGCCATAGATCCGACATCCGTCTGGTGGAGACAGTAGCGTCTCACCTTGAAGTCCGTGTCTAGCAGGTCGCTTTTGGCTGACGCACTAAAACACTGTCTGAAAGTTTTTAATTGCGGAAGATATAAAATGTTTACAAGTAAACGTTTCTAGCAAGTTTTAATGTGGATAAATCAAAATTAATCCCTCTACACTGAGGATGCATTGCCCTGCTATCTATGAACTTAATGAAGGAAATATGAAAAAAAAAAAACAAAAAAAAAACCACGTTATAGTACTGGATAACACATGTAAAATCCTAAGTATATGTAAAAGTACTGTATAAATTTAAAAAAAAAAAAAAATCCCCCGGATATTGTCCTGGATAAATAAATGTTGTGAAAACGCAATCACGAAACTTTACTTGACAATCTACGAAAAAAAATATGCAACCACGTAATAGCACTGGGTCGATCTAACGTTTAAATGGACGTAATGGAATATGACCACGACACTTTCCGTGCAAGAAATGTATACCAGTCACGAATTCTCCCCATTTAGCTCAAATTAAAACATTATCCACAAGATGTTGCGAAATTTCTAGCCTAGTTCTAAAATAAATCTGAATTTTTTTTACATATTATTTTTCTGAAAGAATTTTTTAAGGCTTGTGGCCTGGCCTAACTTAGTTTCTCTCTCTCTCTCTCTCTCTCTCTCTCTCTCTCTCTCTCTCTCTCTCTCTCTCTCTCTCTCTCTCTCTCTCTCTCTCTCTCTCCCTCTCCCTCTCTCTCCCTCTCCCTCTCTCTCCCTCTCTCTCTCTCTCCCTCTCCCTTCCCCCCCTCTCTCTCTCTCTCTCTCTCTCTCTCTCTCTCTCTCTCTCTCTCTCTCTCTCTCTCTCTCTCTCTCTCTCTCTAAGAAAATGAGTTATTTTCAATAGCTGCTGTGATTACGAGAACTATTTTCCTCTTGACGGACAGATTTTCTATCTCAGTTTTCAGTTGGAAACAGTATGCCCTTTTCAAGGCGGTCTTCCTCTGCTCAGATAGTTAGTTATGTCGTGATGACCACAGCAACTGTTACAGCCGCACCGTTTCGCGCTCACTTCAAACGATGATCAAAAACTTCCAGAGTGTTGAATAAAAATCAGTTTCCATTAGGCAGAGGAAGGTCACGCTTGGTGACGGCAATGGAGCAGCCACAGATGTTAGAAACAGAACAGAACAAAGTAAGTAGTTAGGAGGAGGGGAGGGGAGGGGAGGGGTTATCGGCAACTTGCTGTAACAACAGTTCATGCTTGCATGCGTTCGTTAAGCTATAGACTGCGGCACTTGTGATAAGTTTTTGCCTTTGAAATGTCAGCGCACTTTCAACAGAAGCTGCAGACAGGTTGAAAAAAGGACTTGGTAAAAATGTCATACGCATGACTCGCGAAGTTTGCTTTTTGTTGTTTTTTCTTACGGTCCGTCTGTTCCAATTGTGAGAGAAATGAAAGAAAAAAAAAAGTGGGTGGGGGTGCAATGTCTATGCAGAAAAGAAAAAAAAAAGACCTCTTTATCTTCAGGCTTCCTTGGGTTCTGGTGTAAAAAAAAAAAAGGGGGGGGGGGGGGTGTGCAGGTTGACATGGCGGCCTGTGATGTTTTGCCATGATGATACGACGTGTCCAGTAGTTAACATTGTGTGTAATGAGGAGGGGAGGGAGGGACAAGGAAGTAAATCCGAGGGACCCGGGAACTCCAGTGGGATACCGCAGCCGCGGTATGATAATATCTGGGTCTGATCTGGCGTGCAAAGAAAGTTGAGGTTGCATCCAAGCCCTGCACTGCTTGCTGCTGCACAGCTAGGCTGAAACGGTGGTGTCAGGGGTGAAAGCATGTGCTCTACCTCATCACCACCCCACCACTCCTCGTACTGGGTCCTACTAAGAGACTGACAATTCGATCTGGAGGGCATACGTCGCCATCAAGAGTCACAAACATCCAAGGAACGTCGAGAGGCTGGTTTTACAGGACGGACCAACGGACCAAATTTTAATTTAGTGTGGCTATACAGCGAGTTTAGTCACCAGTTACACGCGACATGTGTATATCATTTATCAAAATTTCAATTTCCCCTTCATCAGTTCCATTTTTTTGCCTCGTTTGTCCAGTCGCTATGGGTTTTTTGGAATCAACTAAGTCTTGAAAACTATGGTAGACCTTTTAAATTGAATATTTGAAACAATTTGAATATGTTTTGACGAACCAAAGTTACATAAAACTGGAAGTCATCTTGTCCTTCTTGGGTGCGGTTGAATCTTTCCACCATTCTGTTTGACTGTCCATGGTATGGTGTGGAACATCTTCTTTTTATCCCCATCATTTCCATTACTTTCGACATAGCAGCTGCTTTTGAAACAAGTTGTTGGCTGTTGCCAGAAAGAACTTGTTTAGGTAGCCCTAATCTGGAAAAAGATATTGAAAAGTGCAGATGCGACGTCTGTAGTGCGTATTTCTCTTAGAGGCACTGCTTCTGGCCATCTGGTTGCAGCATCTACCAATGACAGTATATAGCGGCACTAATGTTGTCTGTAAGAGTGAGTGGGCCTACAATATCTATAGTAACTTTATCCAAGGTCTGTCCACAATATCTGCTTGCTGCAGTGGTAACCTAGGAAGTTAATCACATTGCTTCTGGCAAGTGATACATGATTTGACGAAGTGTATGGTATCTTGCATAATGCCCGGCCGAGTGAATCTGCTGCAGATTCGTTTCTTCGTTGCGCCGATTCCCATGTGTCCTGCGATTGGGATGTCATGGCAACCTTTCTGTACCAATTCCCGCAGAGAATGTGGCACTACCAGCTGATCGGTACTGTTATTTTTCTTGGCGTGCCTGTAGAGGAGGCCATCTTTGATGTAAAATGGTTCATTAGATCTGAGTGGGCCCAGGGATCGATCACTTTCTTGTCCAATGCGAAACGCGTGCTTGTCCAATTTACCTAAAGCATCAAGGTTGATTGCAGAGTCGCTATTCTGTGTTCAATTTACCTAAAGCATCAAGGTTGATTGCAGAGTCGCTATTCTGTGTTCAGTTTATCTAAAGCATCAAGGTTGATTGCAGAGTCGCTATTCTGTGTTCAATTTACCTAAAGCATCAAGGTTGATTGCAGAGTCGCTATTCTGTGTTCAATTTACCTAAAGCATCAAGGTTGATTGCAGAGTCGCTATTCTGTGTCCAATTTACCTAAAGCATCAAGGTTGATTGCAGAGTCGCTATTCTGTGTTCAGTTTACCTAAAGCATCAAGGTTGATTGCAGAGTCGCTATTCTGTGTTCAGTTTACCTAAAGCATCAAGGTTGATTGCAGAGTCGCTATTCTGCCCAATTTATCCATACGCATGTCTCGGCTGCTAACTCTTTCCTCAGCTGTCTTTTGTGCTCGCGTCATGACGTCTGCTAACTCTTTCCTCAGCTGTCTTTTGTGCTCGCGTCATGACGTCTGCTAACTCTTTCCTCAGCTGTCTTTTGTGCTCGCGTCATGACGTCTGCTAACTCTTTCCTCAGCTGTCTTTTGTGCTCGCGTCATGACGTCTGCTAACTCTTTCCTCAGCTGTCTTTTGTGCTCGCGTCATGACGTTTGCAACTTTACGTTCTCGAGTGTCATGTGGCTCTCATTTATATCGACCGCCATTACTTTCTCTCCAAGAGAGTCGTTAACACCGACGATGTTTCCTGGTATTATATCTCCGACCGGTAATGATAAGACAAGTGCCACAACATTGCCTTTGAAAAATGGCGTTTCAATATGGGCATGAGCTGTTGGGAGTGTGCATTCCGTACCGTCGAACATTACACATGTTGCTGTTTCGCCCGTAAAGTCTTCTGGGTTGATGAAGCTGGATTTTATGCCCACAGTCGAGCATTGTCTCGTAGTACCGAGCATGGCACGCTGTTTACGCTGCCAGGATGTATGTGAAGGCGTGCACACTTCGTAACGCCAGGATGTGACATCATTATGGATGACGCTGAAGCGTATTCCCGGTTTGCAGATCTGAAGTCACTGTTGTTGTAACCTCTGTACGATTTACTGCCTCTAGGGAATCAATGCCGTGAAATATATCTACGTGGGCCTGTCCGTCGAATGCCTCGGTAACCTGTGTGGTATTTGGGTTGGTGCCACTCGTGCATATGTCGTGATGCGGTCCAGAATGTATCACGAATTCTAGGTGGTCCACATGATTGAGTGCGAGGACTGTCTACGTGTTGATGCAGCCATATATTTCTCCTATTATGCCTTCTGTCTTGTCCGATATGTTCATTTTGTTTGCCTCCTCCTGCTTTTCTCTTGTTGACGCCGACATTGGCCAAAATTGAATGGTCTTTAGCCAGAGGTTTAGAGGGGTGTGCGGTTCTGTATTTATCAGCGAGAGAGCGAATTTCTTTAACCGATTTGGGAGACCTTTCTTTGAGAAACATCACAATATCGCTATGCATGGATGTGTAGATCTGGACTCGCAGTATTAAATCTCTTAGCTATTCATATAATTGCCTTTTTCAATTCCTGATAATTCGACCCATTTGTCGATAACCATTTCTAAACGTGAGATGAATGCATCGGCGTCTTCAGATGGTAAAGGGTTAACATTCCTGAATTTAGCATTATACTCGATGCTGTGCACAAAAATTTCTTGAGTAAGGCCTACTTCAAACAGTTGTAGTTTTGTTGTTCCAGTGAAAGCGTCTGCAAAACTCAAAGTGATTCTCTAGTGAGAATATTTCACAAAAATTTTGTGTCATCAGACGATCATTATTATTATTATTATTATTATTATTATTATTATCATTATTATTATTATTATTATTATTATTATTATTATTATTATTATTATTATTATTATTATTATTATTATTATTATTATTATTATTATTATCATCATTATCATTATCATTATTATTATTATTATTATTATTATTATTATTATTATTATTATTATTATTATTATTATTATTATTATTATTATTATTATTATTATTATTATTATCATTATTATTATAATCATCATCATCATCATCATCATCATCATCGTTTTATTGTACTTAACTTTATTCTTTTTCTATGTCTCTACCCACCATGCCCGAGGCACATTTAACACAGGCGTTCTTTTTTTTTTTTTTTCTCCATTTCGGTTGTTGTGCGGATGCCCTGGATGCGACTGTATTTGGTCACCAATTCTCCAGGTGCCGAGCCAATGAGCAATGGTGTGGCCGACAGCTGGTGGAGTTCATCTCATTCTCAACATAGATTGAAAAAATAAAAAGGTTACCACATATAATTTGCATTCTTTTAATAGTAATTATTTTCTTACAGTTGCCACACGTATTATAATTCATAAACTTTTGTATGCTTTCTTTCTCTTTGATGTCATGAATTTAATTATTTCGACTAGATAGAGAGCGCGGGCTTTCAAATGTTAGAATTATTGTTGTTGTAGAAGTTCTTTTAGCTTCGCTCCCGTTTCACAATGTTGATCATTTTGCAGGCTGATATTAAAGTTTCAATAATTGTTCTTTAGTGCATCATCTCTTTTTTTTCATTTCTAAACATTCTTTTTGTTGTTGTTGTTTTTGTCGTTGCAGCTGTTCTTGTTGCTCATAATCTTGAAGTAGTTGTTGTTGTTGTTGTTGTTATTGCTTTTGTTGTTTTTGTTATTGCTGTTGTTTTTTTTACTGTTGATGTTGTTGTTGTTGTTGTTGTTGTTATTATTGTTGGGTTGTGGCTGTTGCTGTTGTACCTGTTGTTGTTGTTATTTTTATTTTGTGGTTGTTGCAGTTGCTGTTGTGCTTTTGTCATTTTTGTGGTTGTTTTTGTTAATGATGTTGCTGTCTATATATGTTGGCATTGTTTTTTCTGTTGCTATACTTATGTTTGGAAAGTGTAGCCTCCCCTAAGTTTTCCGAGGAATATTTTATGGAGATACTAAGATCTATACGATGAATAAAACTGAGACCTTACCCAGTATATAATACTTGGACTTTACATGATAAATAATACTTCTACATTATAGATAACAAGCTGGGGTACTCGTTCATATGAACAGGTTAAATACAATACAACGGTCTCTTTGCAAGGGAGACTATAAAGTGAGCCCAATATAATTTAATTTAAAATATTAGTCCAGCTTATCCCTTTTTTCTACTTTGAGTTAATATAGTATACATCTATATTCGGCGGGTTCTTCGCATAAGGCTCATCAAATATTTTTTTTATTTTCCTTTTGTGTAAAGAACAAAATAGTACGATTCTTTTCCCATAAGAGGTTCACCCAGAGACTAATACAAGAGAAAATGTTCCGTTCTATGTGGAACTCTTCAATGTGGAGCAGAACATAGTAGGAAACTTTTTCCTGACGTGTTCATCCACAAACACATTCAAGAGAATATGTCTTCTTTTTAGAACACATCAGTGTTGGAGCAGAAGATGGGTGGAGACTTTTCCAAAATTTGGTTCAATCAAGAGACAATGCTTGAGTCGCAGTACAATATCCCTGGTGGTTTTGTATCATTGAACGGTGAAAGCATGGGCTCAACTTCATGTAGGCTCACAGTCTATTGTTGGACACAATTGAAATCGAGAATTTCATCGTAGACAAAATTTCGTGTGCAGTCCCCAGGAGCCAGAATGTGAACTGCATTCTTTTGACCAGTACGCGATAATGCAACATAAAACATGCCGTGAGAAAATACAGGAGCAGTCAGACTTAGACCTACCACCTGCAATGACTGTTCATATGCTTTATTGACCGTAAGGGCAAAACAAAGCCTCTGAGGAAACTGTTTTCGTTTAAATGTAAATGGTAAAACTGTGTCAGAAGGTTGAAGGGCAATAAGTGGAATTAAATGTTTTTCATGTTTGTAAGGCCCGCATCAAATAGCCTTCTATTCTTCTTGGAATTTCGCAGCCTGACATATATTACAGATGAAAGTCATTTCGCCAACAGAGCATGTGTTCTTAAAGTTTGAGTGGCAGTATGATAACGCTGGTGGAAGTGGTTGTGGGAGTGGTTGAAGGCGTTCTTCGATTTGCGGGTTTGGTGGCCGTTCTTCAATTTGTGGGTTTGGACGTGGCTGCAGATTTGGTGACTGTAAAATCGGAAAGGATGGTGAAAGACGTTCTTGTCTAGGAACTGGCGTTTGGTCTGCTTCTGCCCCATATTGCTCTTCTGCTGTACGTTGTCTACACACTCGCTTTGCATTTGGTATCGAGCGTCCAATTGATCCGCCACGACGTTTTCGGGGCATCCTGGTAAGCTTAAAGCTGATAAAGTGCTGATAAGTGGGTCAATGTGGACGGTGAGAATGTTTGTTGGTAGATCTAGATCTAGATTTAGAACAATTTGACCTTAACACATGCTTGGAACATTTCGTCCAATACAATCTCGTGATGCTGATAATAGATGGAAAATCAGTTAGGTCGAGATTAAGATTCTAAATTATAGATCTCGATGTGGATAGATTGCTCGATAGAATGCATTGGTAGTAACGCCATTTGTAATTTACTTAAAGCGGTATGGTGTCTTAAAAACTTGGACTGGATTTGACGATGGACAACGAAGAGAACCAACCGAGTAGGCCTACCGGTAATATAAAAACCATGTCGGAAAATCCAATGGCGAACCAACTTATTTTAAATCATAATAATTTTATTAAAATACAAATTAATAAAAAGGGACCAGGTAAACATAGCATTTAGTAAGATCTAGCTTGAGTGAAATTTCATAAGATTTGGTTGAGCCGTTTTCGAGTCTTAGGCGAACAACCTGCCGAATCTACTAATATATATATATATATATATATATATATATATATATATATATATATATAATTACTTAGTCTTACACGGTAAATAATACCTAACTTAAATAGTACACAGTAAATAATACTTAGACATTTCACAGTAAATGATACTTAGACATTACACACTTAAAATATATAGACGTTACACAATAAATAATACATAAATGGTAATACTTACAAATTACACAGTAAATAATACTTCTACATTACACAGAAAACAATATTTACACATTGCAAGCTAAAAATATAAAGACATTACACAATCAATAATACCTACATGGTAAATAAAACAAATTACACAGTAAATCGTACTTATACATTTCACAGTAAAAAATACTTAGACATTACACTGTAAATAATACTTAGATATACCACAGTAAATAACACTAAGACATTACACGCGGAATAACACAAAGATATAACACAGTAAATGACACTGAGACATTTCACTGTAAATAATACTCAGACATTACACTGTAAATAATACTTAGATATACCACAGTAAATAACACTAAGACATTACACGCGGAATAACACAAAGATATAACACAATAAATGACACTGAGACATTTCAAATAATAATTTCAAATAAATAATACTCAGACATTAAACGGTAAATAACATTAAGACATTGCATGGTAGATAATATTTAGGCATTACTCAGTAAATAATACTCAGACATTTCACGGTAAAAAATACTAAGACTTTAAACGGTAGATAACACTAAGACATTACACAGTAAATATT
>JAWDGP010002724.1:145000-147500 GCA_033675545.1 Elysia crispata | reverse complement strand
GCTGTCCCGATGTCAGGATGCATTCGGCCTATGAAACCTCATCCCTCACCCTCCGTCTCTCACCAACCCATCACATTCTTTATCCTTTCCGTCTCGTTCTTTTTTTTCTTTCCAACTCTGCGTGAGGACCATCGAAATAATTTTCCCCTCCATAAATGTTGAACTTCTTCTTGCCGTGTTTTGTTAGGGTTCGATGCTTCTCTCAGCTCCTGAGGCTGGGCACAGCCCGACATGGAACCTCGCGGATTTTCAGTGGCAAAAGCTGTTTTCGGGGGAAAAAAACCGGAATAAATGATCTTTTTTAAACAGCTAATTTTTGTCTTAATGCTTTTCTTAATCTGTCACAGCAGGGGAGATGTGATATTACAATGTAAATTCAAAAATATGATGATGAAAATATAGAAGCTAGAATATAATAGTTTTAACCAGTTTAGACGAAGAGTCGCCGAGATTTGGACATGAACTACACAGATTAGAATAATGGACCAAACAGTTCCACTGCAATTTGGTGAAGACAAAAATAACTGGTTAGGCACGATTTTACACAGCAGCGTTGACATTTCCATTCGTAACAATAGCAACAACAACAACAACAACAACAACAACAACAACAACAACAACAAGAAAAACTTGCAGGTATAACAACAATAGTAAAAAACAATATTGTCCCTTTTATTCGGTAGTTTTTGTTTTCTGAGATCTTCTTGCGTAAAAAATCATTTAGAATATTCACATTTATCCTGTAATCTTCACGAACAGGAAGAATATATCAAAATGGGTAAAATCCCAAAACAGTAGGAGGTTCTAAATATTGAATATAATAAAGATTTATTTTAAAAAAAAATAATCCCTCGATCACGTGATCATCAGGGTGACCTCTGAGCTTTAATAATATTCGTTGTCAAGCGCATGCGTCAACTCCTGACCCACAAAACTTTTCAAGATTGACAGAGAATTGTCCAGGTCTAGATCTCTGTATAGCTTCATCTACGGATTAAGATTTTTCTATGTCATGTAATTTTTTTTTTTACACTCTCAGTATTGCTAAAAATCTCTCTTTGTTTTAGAAACTATTGTAACGTTTAAGTTACACTCTCAGTATTGCTAAAAAACTCTCTTTGTTTTAGAAACTATTGTAACGTTTAAGTTACACTCTCAGTATTGCTAAAAAACTCTCTTTGTTTTAGAAACTATTGTAACGTTTAAGTTTGAACTTTTGTGGGATGAGGAAAAATTTTAAAGCAGCCAATGAAGGCGCAGCAAAAATTAAAAAATATGCACCCACAAAGGAAACAGAATTCAGGAAGCTTTTTCGAAATAGGTTTAAAGATAAGGTACGTATTAATTCCGTCAAAAAAAATTTTTTTTTTCTGATCTTCTGAAAACTTTTGTTCCGCGAAAGTTAAATAGAAAGAACTGGCATTTGCATTTACTGAATGAAATAATTGAAAGATATATAGTCTTGCGGCTGAAAGAAATACTGGGTGATATTGAAACTTGTACTTCAAAAATAGCGTGAAAAAAAAGAGGCAATCATGTGAGTTTTTCTTCAGTTACAGCTCGGTTTAGGTTTAACTCTGTGAAATCTCACAATTTCTCTGCTTCCTTTACGATTTATAAAGAAAACCCTCAGAATGATGTTTCTTGAATTAGATCAGGTTTTTTTCTCTAGACAACATTCAAACTCTCAAGAGTTAAGCACCTATCTCATCTTACTCACTCATTCGTCACTTGATTTGGTTTTTTTTTTTTCATTCCGCCCGGTTTACTCTGCACAGAATAGTAAGTCTCCTAAGTTAGTTGGTGAGTCCTCTTCCATCAAGAGACTTCTCAGTGCTCACACTCTCTGCGCGTGGGCGGTGAGGACGTTTGAGCAAGTGGTGTACATGGTGAGCGAGTGGGTGGAGCCTTGTACTGGTCAGGTGAAGTTAGGATGGAAGAGGAAAAGAGGCAAGGATGAAAATAACACCGAGAGAGACAGACAGACAGATAAGACATACAGACAGACAGATAGACAGTCTGTCAGCAAGATACAGGCAGAGAGAGAGAGAGAGAGAGAGAGAGAGAGAGAGAGAGAGAGAGAGATTGGTAAACAGATGATAAAGATGACAAAAAGTTTAGGATAAAGAGAGAGGATTGCTGCGACAGACCAATCATGTATATTATGTATACAGACAGGCAGGCACATAGAAACTGACAGACAAACAAACACGGAATATGTATGAGGAGGAGGTTGGCGAGAAAGTTGTATAAACTTTTTATGAATTGAAGGTCAGAAAAGACAAAAGTCCCTGACTTGAGAATATTCATTTTTTTTTTTTTTTGGTCATTGATGATGTTTTTTTTTTTTTGTTTTTTGTTTTTTGTTTTTTTTTTGTGGGTGTGATGTTTTGTTTTCTATTAGTTGGTTTTCCCCCTCATTCTCGGATTGTTCACTTGATTGTTTATAATTTCTTTAGATTTTTTGCTTTTTTTTTTGTTTCTGTGACCAGATTGCTCA
>JAWDGP010002724.1:130000-142500 GCA_033675545.1 Elysia crispata | reverse complement strand
AAAGATGAAACGAAGAGGAGAAAATGAAAATTGAAAGAAGGAAGGGAGAGAAAGAGAGAGAGGTGTTGGAGAATATAGAAAAAGAGAAGAGGAAAAGAGAGAGAGAGAGGGGGGTGGGAGAGAGAGAGAGTGAGAGAGTGAGAGAGAGAGAGAGAGATAGATAGAGAGAGAGAGAGAGAGAGAGAGAGAATTATGTGAACCACATGATGGCTACCCAACTGGTGACTGTAACTTGCTATGAATGTATGTGTGCAAATTAGCGCGTACTAAAGTTACACGTTTCGAATAACTTGTAGTAAAGCTATGTTTCTAAATTGTGCACGCCTGATTAAAATGTTGCTGATTATTGCTGTTTGATAATCTCAGCCATTTTTGCATAGCCCCCGTCGGGTAGAGTAGAATTGAAATAATGAATCTGTAACCTCCTGTACTAGCGCTGTGATGATCTAACTCGTGAGCACGCTCCCTGCGGTGATCAGGGTGGAAGCTGTTAGCCCTGAGCCACCCGCCCTCTTGTGGATCTGATGGAAGGAATGCATTCATAGTAAACTATAATTTATATGAAAATATATCATTTCTAATTATTGTGGGCCAAAGATTGAATGACAACTATTTAAATCGATTTTGATCTAATGTTAAAAATTTTAGGTTTTTTTAACTGAATGAAATCTGACTCTAACTGCTGGTCGCTTTCGTTAATATGCAGATCTATTGTTAGCATGAGGCAATATGCTTACTGTAGATGCGAACATTTATATGCTTTACATGATAAATGAGATCTATTTTTAGTAAGAGGCAATATGCTCAGTGTAGGACTGACCGATTGAAAGAGTAACCTAGATTCTCGAGTTCAGAGTTTTTCATCTGAGGCATCCACCAAAGTCATAACTAATGCATGAGTCTGGGCCTCACCATAAAGGTTATAAACTGCATGGTGCTGCTGTGCCAAGGATATTAGAACATCGCCATGTAGCTCTAGAAATGATTTTAACTTTTCTCTCGATTCTTATCAAAAGTATACGTAAATTGACCACATTTTTAATTAAACAGTTATATAAGATGTCTGCAAGCTTTAATAGTTGGATCGTGTTTCAGTCTCTAAGATCCGAATCGAATAATTAAATTATCATAATGGATCAAATTTTTTTCAAAGTTGGCTCAGAATATCTGAACTGGCTCTGATCGGCCAGTAATAGAAGTTTACAATTTTGAAATGAATTTGAGAACAGCTGACGTAATTACTCACTCTCTCTCTCTCTCTCTCTCTCTCTCTCTCTCTCTCTCTCTCTCTCTCTCTCTCTCTCTCTCTCTCTCTCTCTCTCTCTCTCTCTCTCTCTCTCTCTCTCTCTGTCTTTCTCTCTCTCTCTCTCTCTCTCTCTCTCTCTCTCTCTCTCTCTCTCTCTCTCTCTCTCTCTCTCTCTGTCTTTCTCTCTTTCTCTCTCTCTCTGTGTCTTTCTCTCTTTCTCTCTCTCTTTCTCTCTCTCTCTCTCTTTCCGTCTCTCTCTCTCTTTCTCTCTCTCTCTCTTTCCGTCTCTCTCTCTCTCTCTTTCTCTCTCTCTCTCTTTCCGTCTCTCTCTCTCTCTCTCTCTCTCTCTCTCTCTCTCTCTCTCTCTCTCTCTCTTCTGCTGTCTCTCTCTATCTATCTACATGCCTCTCTTTGTTTCCCCCACCTTCTCTCTCTCTATCTCTCTCTGTCTCTTGATCTCTATCTATCTACCTCTCCCCCTGTCTCTCCCTTTTTCTTTCTTTCTTTCTCTCTCTCTCTCTCTCTCTCTCTCTCTCTCTATCTATCTATCTCTCTTTCTTCTATTTAACGAGGATAATTTTTTCAGCATAATTATACTCTCTAAGCTCAGAACTTATATTGCCTAGAGTGGTTTAAAAAAGTCGAGAGGAAAAAGTCTCATCATGTAAACCCAAGTATTGTACAGGTAACCTAATGTGAAGGCCAAAGGTGTAGATAAGCTAACATGAATCAGCATGATTTTAATAGCGCCGAGCAACCAGAATAAAGTAGCTTTAGATTCAATTGCTGTCAATGAGAGCTAGCGGGCGACAGCCATAAATAGCTTCATTAAATTAATACGTTAGAAAGGATGGTCTAATACAGTCGCATAGGCGTAAAACTGATAATTGCTGGAGATAAAATAATAAAGATAACAATAATAATAATAATAATAATAATAATAATAATAATAATAATAATAATAATAATAATAATAATAATAATAATAATAATAATAATAATAATAATAATGATAATAATAACAACAACAACAACAACAACAACAACAACAACACCAACAACAACAAAAACAAGAAGAAGAAGAAGAAGAAGAAGAAGAAGAAGAAGAAGAAGAAGAAGAAGAAGAAGAAGAAGAAGAAGAAGAAGAAGAAGAAGAAGAAGAAGAAGAATTAAACAAAAATCTAGGATTAACACAATCCCACAGGTGTAAGATTGAGAACCGCTGATGATGTAGATTAAACAAAGAATCTAGGATTAACACAATCCCACAGGTGTAAGATTGAGAACCGCTGATGATGTAGATTAAACAGGGAATCGAGAGCAGGAAATGGTGTGGAAAGGGTTGGAGTTGAATGATGTTATAGCGTAAACAGTTTATGGAGAAACTAAATGTATTAGATCTAGATTAAATTAGGCGAAAATGGGAGTTCTGTAAGTTGATGCAGTATGTGTAGGTTTCTTGGAAGATGAGAAATGTCATTACTTTGTTGCTTTATGTCAAAAATTGATTTATCAAATTTGGTGACTTTGAAATGCGACAACCAACGCTAATAGCTTGAGTGACTTGGATGGTGACCTTTGCAAGATATCAACAATGGCGCCATGTATGACCTCTATTGGGTCATGGTCGACTGCAGGCGACACGTGACCTGAGAAAAAAATCGGTCACAGTAACACAAATATATATAGGTGATAAACTTCAGGTTTTGATGAGGAGGAGGAGAAAGAGAGAGAGAGAGAGAGAGAGAGAGAGAGAGAGAGAGAGAGAGAGAGAGAGAGAGAGAGAGAGAGAGCATGTCAACTAGTACTCGTAAGTTAAGATACTTAGGCGAAAGATGCTAAGTTAGACAAAAGCAGACGGACAGACAGACACACAGAGAAAGAGAGAGACAGACAAAATGTCACATGGTTGAAATGAAAACACCCTTTGACAACTCTGAATTGTATACATCCGTTTACATTATTTTAGTTGCATAATTGTTTATAATGTTTCACATATAAAAAATGTTTCGCTTAACTTTGATTCGCATTGTGCTCTATGACGAAGCGAATTGTAGGACTAGATCTAGGTGGTCGTATTACAAGTGAAATAACTCAATATGTTAACTAATCTGTGCGTTATTTTAATGTTGATTGATCTTATTTAACATTATAGGCGATTTAAGACAGAGCGTAGTTAAACATGGCATTTCTCGTCGAAAACAAGTTCAAACACAGGGTTTCGTGTAGAAAGAAAGCAGTGAACATATCATTTCCTACAGAAAACAGCCACCTATCTCAGCATTTCAAGTGGAAAGCAAGCTCTGGAAACAGCCACCTATCTCAGCATTTCAAGTGGAAAGCAAGCTCTGGAAACAGCCACCTATTTCAGCATTTCAAGTGGAAAGCAAGCTCTGGAAACAGCCACCTATCTCAGCATTTCAAGTGGAAAGCAAGCTCTGAAAACAGCCACCTATTTCAGCATTTCAAGTAGAAAGCAAGCTCTTAACAGAGTATTTTGATTTAAGAAAGCAAGCAATTATCAGAGCATTTCATATAAGAAAGCAAGCATTATTAAATTTGACATTGTGGTGACACAAAAATTTAATGTGTTGTGTGTCGAATTTGGGTGATGCCTATTTATTGCATTGCAGTTCAATTCAAAGGCATCTAAGTTTTGTTGTTCTTCGCTTGTAAATCCAGTTCTAAGCTCTTTTTTCTCTTTGAGTTCGTCCATTGTTTTAGTTCGAGAGGCTGGTACGGTTTTATGTTGTTTCGTTTTTTTGTTTTGTTTTTTTTTTTTAATCTTTTTTTATCCATATCTTGAAAGTTTGCAAGTACCAATTTCATCGCTTATTCTAGCCATTGACCTAAGTTTTAGGTTTAGAGGAACGAAACGCTTATCTCAACCTCAAACCGGCTCTTGGCCAACTAATGGTCCCAATGACGAGGCTTACAGTAACATACACATTCTGTTGCACGCATGTATCTTTATCTGTGATGTGTATTTTTACACTTACCACAGACTAAAGTCTATGCTATTTCTAGACTCTTAAAAATCTCAAAAAAGATTTTTTAAAAAAGGACACACACAAAACAAAAACAAAAATATACAGAGGTTAAGGCCTTCCCTGATATAGTGTGGTCTGAAGCTAGCTGCCTCTGGTCTGGTGCATGTGTCCTGAAATTTGGGGAATGTTATCATTTCCCCTGGATAGACGTAATGCATCTTAAGGTTGACGGAGAAGAATAAAATACGACAAAGCAACACAATGATATGGGTATATAAAGTACAAGCAAGATTGCCTGTTAAAATGAAAAGGTGGTGAAGAATCTACATTGAAGAAATGCAAACTTCACAAGAATAACAGAAGTACATTCTGCAGAGCCTTACAGTTACATTGAAGAAAAGCAAACTTTACAACAATAACAGATGCCCCCTCCAGAGCCATACAACTACATTAAATAAAAGCAAATTTTACAGGTATAACAGATTTATCTCTTCCAAAGTCATTCATAATACAGTTTTAAAATAGAGAGACATTGGAATTAATCTCTTGCTGTCATAAAGATATTCTTTAAATGAAGGAGAGATGTGAAGCAAAGAAGCAAACTAAATTTGGATACAATCTTTTAAATAGCCCTATTTTCAGTTTATCTCTCCACCGAGACCATTGTGTGGTGCTGATCTGACCCAATACAGATACAAGGTACGGATCGACCTGATTTGGGCCAAAAGTGCTCTCCAATACAAAGAAACAAAATAATAAATCAAAGTTGGAAGCTAATTTTTCACAGTTGCAAATAAGATTTGAATGTTCTTACACATTGAATAGATCGATATCAAAACAAAAGCTGTTTCATTTGAGGTGGTATTTTCTTTTATTCCAAAGTATCTGGTATCAATGTTTGTCAGCCTAATTTTGATCGTAAATAGAACGAAAGTGATCTTTTTGTAGGAAATGTTTTTTTTTTTTTTTTAAAGAAATCTAGACCCAAAGGTTCAGATCAAATTTTAAAAGATGCAATCGCGCCATAATTTATCCCGCAATCATTTTTTTTTTTAATTTATCACAAAAATGTATCTAAAAAAACATAGTCTTTAGGAATTTCGTCTGGATCTACATAAAATTTGTCGAAATTTTAAAAAATCTGTGTCGATTTTTAAAAAAACTGTTGTCAAAGCGTATCAAACATGAAATGTTTTCGTAAATTGGGTCTAGATTTTAAAAAAATTACGTAATTCTTCACAGACTTTAAAGTTTTAAACTTTGTCGAAAAGAGTAATAAAAATTTAAAATGCGTTCGAAAACAATTATTTCAAAATATTTGAGGTGGCCTGAGATTCTCAGGCTCATATCAGAAATTCATGTTTTGAGCTTCAGGACTTCAAACATAAAAAATCTGTTTTTCAAGTTTTCCCACTTTTTAGCTTCTTATGAATTATCAACCATTTTTCTAACTTGTCAAAAAGTGTCAAAGCCCAAAAGAAACTTTAAATATGCTTTATGGTGTTTTTGTGAAGATAGCTGTAACCTTGCATAAAAATTTCCCTAACTTTAAACACGTTTTTGTTAGTAGTTTCTCATTCCCAGCCTTGTGTTATGTTTAGGGTCATATCTCAGCCAAATACTAATATAGTCTAAAAAAAAAAAAATTGAACTGTTTTTCATGCAGGGACCTGGTTGGTCTTTCAAAAAATATGGAGATCACAATTTATCCAAACTAGTCATTGAGCCTGAAATTGCAGGCCACCTCAATTATGTTGAGAAGAGTAAAGAAAAAAAAATACTTTACTTTCACGATCAAGTATTCTGCCTTTGAAAAGTTAGTCTCTAACAGATTGCTTTTCGAAAAAACAACTCTCGAAAATTTATGGTAACTAAACTGCTTTAATAAATGAAATGTATCAATCTCGAAAAATTTATGTAAATTTTCAAAAATTTATAGCAATAGAAAAAAGGAAAATATTTTTTGAGAAAAATGATAAGATTTTATTCATTTTATTCAAATAAATTTCTAAATGTGTTGCAGAAGGGTACCAATAAAAAGAAAATTTGAAATAAAGAGAAAAAACTTTTTACAATAAAAAAGTTTAAAAAGAAGTCTATCACATTCAAATTGCTTCCTGAAAAAAACTTCAAATATTTTTGGTAATCAAAATGCTTTGATCAAATGAAAAATATGTTGCGATAGAGTGTGAAAGACCGATAGCATCTAATACCACCTCTACGTTACGTTCATCATACAACAACAAAAAAAAAAGGAATTAAAATTTTAAAGAAAAATGATAAAAAAAAATAAATAAATAAATAAATAGAGGTCTAGAAACATATCTTACAATACCTCAAATTGGTGGTCCCAGTTCCTGACTTTTATCCAGGCAGCATGTACAAGTCTTCATGAAATCTCTAGGTTTTCTGTTCTATACAAGTCCTAATGAAATCCTTTTTTTGTTTTTGTTTATCTAGATTGATCTGTTTTATACACGTCTTAATGATATCCTGTATTAACTAGATTTATTTGTTCTATATAAGTCTTAATGACATCCTGTTGTTCATCTAGATTGATCTGTTCGGTACAAACTTGATTTCAGAAAGACTGGAGATGTCTTAAGATTGTTTCTTAAATAAATATATATAAATTCTTCATAAGGTCCAGTTGATTCTTCGAGAATTTTTTTTAAAATACTTACTTTCCAGATGACATTAACTGAGTTCAGAAAGAAATTTAATATGTTGAAAATTTGACTTTTTTATTTAAATGCAAAGTCAATGTAAACAAGGGATAGAAATGAATGTTTACTCCACTCTATACCCCCTCTCCTCTCTCTCTCTCTCTCTCTCTCTCTCTCTCTCTCTCTCTCTCTCTCTCTCTCTCTCTCTCTCTCTCTCTCTCTCTCTCTCTCTCTCTCTCTCTCTCTCTCTCTCTCTCTCTCTCTCTCTCTCTCTCTCTCTCTTTTAGTATATCATCGGTCAATTTCCTTCCAAGGAAGACATCACGTCCGAACGAAACAAAAAAAAAGTAAAAAAAAAAAAAGCAAAAAATTATTTTTAAAAAAAAATTTGGCCATCTACCCAGTGTAAAAGCTGACGTGTAACAAACGAAAATAAATGTTAGAGCAAGTTTGATAGCTGTTCTTTGAACCCATCACAAACTCTACAATTATTTTCTATTATATCGATCTAACAAAGCCTAAAACTGCCTGACATTTGATAGAAAATCTATGTAAAAGGTATTCTCCAGTCTTTAAATTATCTATGGAAAAGTCGAGAATCGGAAATTTTCAACTTAAAACGTGGCAGATTACCGTCATCTTCGAGTGAAGCTAATTATTAAAGTCTCCCTGGTTAAGCTCTAGATTTCTGGGTGTGTTTATGAAACGTTTCTAGATGAGGTGCGATTTCTAGCAATTTCAGCGTAATTTATCGCAATCGCCTGTAATATCCTGCCGTTTGCTCCATCGACCTTCACTGGATGACTTTTAGTGGATGCTTGGTTTAGTTCTTATTGTCTACTAATTATGCGTTTAAAGTAGTTGTTAGCTTGGCAGATTAAGGAGTTATTTGATTTAATAATTATAGGTCTTGGAATCTGGATAAGTTGGAATTAAAATTTTGTTGGGGTTTTTTTCCGATTGAAGTGGTAGAAATTAGTGGATTCGATCGAATGCTTTTTTAAATAGATGTAAGATATTGGAATTGTTTTGGTATAATTGTTTTTGTAATAGTAGAAGAGGCAAGGATCGAAAATTAAAGGGACAGAGAGGAAGACACATAGAGAGAGAGAGAGAGAGAGAGAAGGGGTCGGGGCGGGAGAGAGAGAGAGAGAGAGAGAGAGAGAGAGACAGAGAGGAGGGGTCGGGGCGGCAGATAGAGAGACAGAGACAGAGACTGAGACAGAGACAGAGAGAGAGAGAGAGAGAGAGAATGCGATGCGGGAGGAGGTCTTAGGTGGAAACCAATTTCCACTCCCAAGTCTGGCGTTTCTCTCTCTCTCTCTCTCTCTCTCTCTCTCTCTCTCTCTCTCTCTCTCTCTCTCTCTCTCTCTCTCTCTCTCTCTCTCTCTCTCTCTCTCTCTCTCTCTCTCTCTCTCTCTCTCTATTTATCTATCGATCGATCTATCTAGCTATCTATCTCTATCTATCTATCTCTCTTTCTCTCTCGCTTCTTTCTCTTTCTACAACATTCTCTCTCTTTAGTATCTTTCTGCCTCTCTCTCCGACGATTGCCTTCCCCTTATCTTTGTGCCTCTCTATCTAAGTATCTATCTATCTCTATCTAATTCTCCCTCCGTTTCTCTCTCTCTTCTTCTCTTTACCATCTCTCAACATTATTTGAGACCTGTTCTATTGAGAACACTTTGGGACCTCTTCTATTGAGAACACTTTGACACCTGTTCTATTGAGAACACTTTGAGACCTGTTCTATTGAGGACACTTTGAGACCTGTTCTATTGAGGACACTTTGAGACCTGTTCTATTGAGGACACTTTGAGACCTGTTGTATTCATAACACTTTGAGACCTATTCTATTGAGAACACTTTGAAACCTGTTCTATTGAGAACACTTTGAGACCTTGTTCTATTGAGAACACTTTGAGATCTTTTCTATTGAGAACACTGAACACTTTGAAACCTGTTCTATTGAGAACACTTTGAGACCTGTTCTATTGAGAACACTTTGAGACCTGTTCTATTGAGAACACTTTGAGACCTGTTCTATTGAGAACACATTGAGACCTGTTCTATTGAGAACACTTTGAGACCTGTTCTATTGAGAACACTTTAAGATATTTTCTATTGAGTACACTTTGAGACCTGTTCTATTGAGAACACTTTGAACACTTTAAGATCTTTTCTATTGAGAACACTTTGAGACCTGCTCTATTGAGAACACTTTGAGACCTGTTCTATTGACAACGCTTTGAGACCTGTTCTATTGAGAACACTTTCTGACATGTTCTATTGAGAGCACTTTGAGACCTGTTCTATTGAGAACACTTTGAGACCTTGTTCTATTGAGAACACTTTGAGATCTTTTCTATTGAGAACACTTTCAGACCTGTTCTATTGAGAACACTTTGAAACCTGTTCTATTGAGAACACTTTGAGACCTGCTCTATTGATAACACTTTGAGACCTTGTTCTATTGAGAACACCCATCGAATATGGCCTTTTCTTCGACTGTTTCATTTTGTTTCCCTGTTTTTCTCTTTCCTCCTTCTTTCTTTCTTTTTGTTATCATTATATCTGTTATTATTATTAGTAGTAGTAGTAGTAGTAGTAGTAGTAGTAGTAGTAGTAGTAGTAGTAGTAGTAGTAGTAGTAGTAGTAGTAGTAGTAGTAGTAGTAGTAGTAGTAGTAGTAGTAGTAGTAGTAGTAGTAGTAGTAGTAGTAGTAGTAGAAGTAGTAGTTTTATTAAAATTATTATTATTATTATTATTATTATTATTATTATTATTATTATTATTATTATTATTATTATTATTATTATCATTATTACTATAATTGCTATAATTGCGCCTAAAAATGAGCAACCTAAAATCGCACAAAACCCCTTGCTCTTCCAAAGGAAAAAATGTGCGCAAATCCAAGGATATTTAATAATATCGGCATAATAGAGGAAAAAAGTATTCTATATAAAATAGTAGGCCTGCTATGGACCCTTTTTTATGTTTCTAAGAATCAAACAAAGTTCATGACTTTCAATTAAGAAACACAGCTTTACCTGAATATCTCAATGTAAACCTAAGTAGATTTAGGTGTGTCTGATATATATAATAGAAAGTATTGAAACCTATTAATTGCAATTCTTCATGCCGTGTAACAAAGTGTTAGCGTTAAGAGAGAGAGAGAGAGAGAGAGAGAGAGAGAGAGAGAGAGAGAGAGAGAGGGAGAGAGAGAGAGGGAGAGGGAGAGGGAGTGAAATACAGAGCGAGAGAGATAGAGGCAGAGAGATGATTGCAGTTTCTGACCCCTAATTACCAGCTGTGTACTTGGGCCGGGGTTATAATATCTGACCCCTAATTACCAGCTGTGTACTTGGGCCGGGGTTATAATATCTGACCCCTAGTTACCAGCTGTGTACTTGGGCCGGGGTTATAATATCTGACCCCTAATTACCAGCTGTGTACTTGGGCCGGGGTTATAATATCTGATCATGGTGATGATTTTCTCAAGCTAGACCTGATTCAGATGCGATCGTTTCTCTCTTTTGTGAAAGCCGATTTTTTTCTGGAGACCCTACAATACCACCATAATTACTGAGCCCCACCGAGTTTCGCCGGGTCTCCATCTGCCAGGTTACCGGGGTCTATCACATATCACAGCGCTCTGCCAGGTCTACTGCGGTATATCACAGCGCTCTGCCAGGTCTACCGGGGTCTATCACAGCGCTCTGCCAGGTCTACCGCGGTATATCACAACGCTCTGCCAGGTCTACCGCGGTATATCACAGCGCTCTGTCAGGTCTACCGCGGTATATCACAACGCTCTGCCAGGTCTACCGCGGTATATCACAACGCTCTGCCAGGTCTACCGCGGTATATCACAACGCTCTGCCAGGTCTACCGCGGTATATCACAACGCTCTGCCAGGTCTACCGCGGTATATCACAACGCTCTGCCAGGTCTACCGCGGTATATCACAACGCTCTGCCAGGTCTACCGCGGTATATCACAACGCTCTGCCAGGTCTACCGCGGTATATCACAGCGCTCTGCCAGGTCTACCGCGGTATATCACAACGCTCTGCCAGGTCTACCGCGGTATATCACAACGCTCTGCCAGGTCTACCGCGGTATATCACAGCGCTCTGTCAGGTCTACCGTGGTATATCACAGCGCTCTGCCAGGTCTACCGGGGTCTATCACATATCACAGCGCTCTGCCAGGTCTACCGGGGTCTATCACATATCACAGCGCTCTGCCAGGTCTACCGGGGTCTATCACATATCACAGCGCTCTGTCAGGTCTACCGCGGTATATCACATATCACAGCGCTCTGCCAGGTCTACCGCGGTATATCACATATCACAGCGCTCTGCCAGGTCTACCGGGGTCTATCACATATCACAGCGCTCTGCCAGGTCTACCGCGGTATATCACATATCACAGCGCTCTGCCAGGTCTACCGCGGTGTATCACATATCACAGCGCTCTGCCAGGTCTACCGGGGTCTATCACATATCACAGCGCTCTGCCAGTTCTACCGGGGTCTATCACATATCACAGCGCTCTGCCAGTTCTACCGGGGTCTATCACATATCACAGCGCTCTGCCAGGTCTACCGGAGTGTATCACATATCACAGCGCTCTGCCAGGTCTACCGGGGGGTATCACATATCACAGCGCTCTGTTATTCCAGACTGCTGTGGATAGAATCTTAAGCCTAGGGGCCGGCGATTCTGTTGGCCGCTTGACCTCGGACTAGTGTCCTTGACCCGCTAAAATCTAACACCAGTCGTTTTGTTCGTTATTGCCCTTTAATTTTTTTTTTTATTTGTAGTGGTAAGAAAATGCTCTTGGGTGATCGTGAAGGTTCCATAACGCCAGATCATCTTATTTCATTTTTACATCACATTAGACGCAGGTCACACCGACAGAATTCTAGATCGAGATCTAGTCTTAGAGTCCAGTTCGATGGTGCGATAAAGAATCGTTCTAGGGCAATCTTGAAATGCTTCATACCACCAGATCTTCTTGCTTCATTAAGTAAGGGGTTTTTTTCTGTAGTTGCAGATGGATCACAGCATCAAATTCTCGATCTAGACTTATGGTCGATTTCCATGGTGCGGTAAAAGATCGCTCATGAAATCCGCCTAGCCGACCTTTTTTTTTTCACCCCAAGACGAGACATCATGCTAAGTGTTGTTTAAAATTGAGAATTTGTTACAAAATACCCATAAATAAATGTTTTTCTATTTCATAATAATAAGACTTGAACAAAATAGTGACCCCTCGTAAATGATAATAATTGTACATAAACTTTACCTTGGCCTTAATAAAATGAATTCAGTCTGTTCAAGACAAATATCACCATAAAATCACATTCTTTTTTTTTTTTTTGTTTAATTATGTGCACTGAGGAATAATGTTTAGCAAAAATGAGCGCCATTGGTATCTCACTTAGTATTATCAAAACATGTTTATTTCGCGCCCGCAAAGGGAAACTCCTGTAATTTATTTAGACATCAATGCCGCACCCATCAAACAGGGCAAAGTCCATTTCGCTCGGAAATTGCTTTGGATTATTCTTATTGATTTATTTGCCAAGT
>JAWDGP010002724.1:117500-120000 GCA_033675545.1 Elysia crispata | reverse complement strand
TCCAGTAGGTTTAAAACAGGGATGCCTCTTAAGCCCGTTGCTGTTCAGTATTTTCATCTCAGAGTTAAGTCGTAACATAAATACAGAAACAAGACATGGTATCCAATTGTTACCTAACATGAATACTATACACCATTTGCTTTTTGCTGACGATGTAATACTGGTCTCAGATTCTGTTACAGGTCTCCAGAATAAGCTAAATGTCTTGTATAGTCAATCAAGGAGACTAGGCTTGCATGTTAATAAAGATAAAAGTAAAATTGTGATTTTCAGAAAGGGCGGTTACCTAAGCAAGCATGAAAACTGGACTTATGGAAATACAAAATTAGAGATTGTAAATTCATACAAATACCTTGGTATTGATTTCTCAACACGAATGAGCCTCACAAATTGCGTTACAGACCTAGTCACTAAAGCCAAGAAAGCAAGTTTCTGTATTATAAAATCACTGAAAAGATTAGCATGTAATGACCTTAAACTTTTCTCTAAACTTTTCGACTCTAAGGTAGAACCTATACTTGCTTACGGGAGTGAATTATGGGGCTTGCAGGAACACTTACCTATTGAACAAGTACATACAACAACGCTGAAGCAATTCTTAAAGGTGTCAATCCACTCTTCAAATACTCTACTTTATGGTGAAACAGCAAGATACCCATTGTATATTAACCACAAAATACGTTGTGTAAAATATTGGCTGAAATTGCTGAAAATGCATAAGACAAGAATTCCCAAACAAGCATATGAGATGATGAGAAGAATGAGTGAGAAGAATGTTAATTCGTGGATAACTGATTTGAAATATTTTCTGTATTCAAATGGTTTTGGATGTGTATGGCTATTTCAGAGTGTTGGAAATGAAAAAGCATTTTGTAATTCACTTAAAGAAAGACTGTGTGATGTATTTAAGCAAAGTTGGTATGGAAAATTAACCTCAGATCCTCACCTACATTTCTACTCATCATTTAAATCTATGATCTACCTAAATTCATTCCTTTTACATAGAACCCTACCTTTCTCGCTACAAACAACACTAATAAGATTCAGGTTAGGTGTATCGAATATACTGTGTCATAAATACAAGTATTCCAACAACATAAATATACATTTATGTCCTCTATGTAAAAAGGATATTGAAGATGAACACCATATATTATTAATTTGCAAGGAATACGAGAATTTGCGCTTGACATACCTACCTGAGAAATTTTTGAAAAACAGATGCACGTTCAGTTCAAGCCTCCTTATGTCAAACGAAAATTACCAATTCCACGTCGCGAAATATTTGTATCATTCCATTAAACTTAGAGATCATTTTGTGAAGATGGATTCTGAGAGTGTTTGAGAAGAGCAAATTGTGTATTTTCTATGTTAATGATATTGAGATGTAAAAATGTAAAATGTTAATCTAAATTGTTCAATTTTATTTTATGTTTGTGAAGGGTGAGAAACCCAACAAATAAACAATCAATCAATCAATCAATCTCTCTTCCTCTCTCAATCTTTCCCTCTCTTTCTGTCTATCTGTTTGTCTCTATCTCTTTCTCGTCATCTTCCCCTGGCTCTCCCTGTCTGTCTGTCTATCTCTCTGGCTCTCTACCTCTGTCTCTCTCTCTCTCTCTCTCTCTCTCTCTCTCTCTCTCTCTCTCTCTCTCTCTCTCTCTCTCTCTCTCTCTCTCTCTCTCTCTCTCTCTCTCTCTCTCTCTCTCTCTCTCTCTCTCTCTCTCTCTCTCTCTCTCTCTCTCTCTTTCTATCTATCTTTCTATCTATCTCCCCCCCCCCACACCACTCTTCCGCTGTATAGTTTATAAATTTTCCGCCCACCAGTAGCCGGAGACATTCCCTATAGACTGAAGTTACCAGGAGTTTTTGTGAATATTATCTAGCGACCGCTTGTCTCCCTTACTGGACATGCACATACCAGGGTCAAAGTGTCCTAGTTTAGCCATAGCTATGTTGATCAGTGAGAAACTTGCATGGTCAGCTGTCTCATCATAACGCAGGTTGCAAAAAACCAGGAAAATTTCTCGTGTTTGTCGACCAACCCTACGTAAGTTATTGTATATGTATAATTATATATTATATACCAGTTCGCTGGTTACGGATTTAGAGTCCTTCCAAGATGGTTGCAGATATTTGCATCATTCATCAGGTGGTAAAAATCATCGGAGAATCCTTGAGTCTATGCCTCACGCCCACTGTTCCGTTAAGATTAAATAAAAACATTTCACACCACTCTGTACATGGAATGATGTGGACATAAACCATACATTTATTTTAATCAAGCTATGAAGACCGAGTAAGCACAGAGAGACTTTGGGAAGATGGTAAGATGGAGAATGGCAAAAGATTTTATGAATCTGCCTTAGTGAATAGAAGTTTGAAAAATACACTTTCCAAAAATAGGTAATAAAATTTTTAATTTAAGCAAAGAAGATTAAAAGGTATCTCCCCAAAAATGATATGCACATGCCTAGAAAACAAATTAATCATTAGCAAT
>JAWDGP010002724.1:110000-112500 GCA_033675545.1 Elysia crispata | reverse complement strand
GCAATGGGAGTACATTTAGTTTGTCTAAGTCCGTTCTTACTCTCTTAGGCAATGGGAGTACATTTAGTTTGTCTAAGTCCGTTCTTACTCTCTTAGGCAATGGGAGTACATTTAGTTTGTCTAAGTCCGTTCTTACTCTTTTAGGCAATGGGAGTACATTTAGTTTGTCTAAGTCCGTTCTTACTCTCTTAGGCAATGGGAGTACATTTAGTTTGTCTAAGTCCGTTCTTACTCTCTTAGGCAATGGGAGTGCATTTAGTTTGTCTAAGTCCGTTCTTACTCTCTTAGGCAATGGGAGTACATTTAGTTTGTCTAAGTCCGTTCTTACTCTCTTAGGCAATGGGAGTGCATTTAGTTTGTCTAAGTCCGTTCTTACTCTCTTAGGCAATGGGAGTGCATTTAGTTTGTCTAAGTCCGTTCTTACTCTCTTAGGCAATGGGAGTACATTTAGTTTGTCTAAGTCCGTTCTTACTTTCTTAGCCAATGGGAGTACATTTAGTTTGTCTAAGTCCGTTCTTACTCTCTTAGGCAATGGGAGTGCATTCAGTTTGTCTAAGTCCGTTCTTACTCTCTTAGGCAATGGGAGTACATTTAGTTTGTCTAAGTCCGTTCTTACTCTCTTAGGCAATGGGAGTACATTTAGTTTGTCTAAGTCCGTTCTTACTCTCTTAGCCAATGGGAGTACATTTAGTTTGTCTAAGTCCGTTCTTACTCTCTTAGGCAATGGGAGTACATTTAGTTTGTCTAAGTCCGTTCTTACTCTCTTAGGCAATGGGAGTACATTTAGTTTGTCTAAGTCCGTTCTTACTCTCTTAGGCAATGGGAGTACATTTAGTTTGTCTAAGTCCGTTCTTACTCTCTTAGGCAATGGGAGTACATTTAGTTTGTCTAAGTCCGTTCTTACTCTCTTAGGCAATGGGAGTACATTTAGTTTGTCTAAGTCCGTTCTTACTCTCTTAGCCAATGGGAGTGCATTTAGTTTGTCTAAGTCCGTTCTTACTCTCTTAGGCAATGGGAGTACATTTAGTTTGTCTAAGTCCGTTCTTACTCTCTTAGGCAATGGGAGTACATTTAGTTTGTCTAAGTCCGTTCTTACTCTCTTAGGCAATGGAAGTACATTTAGTTTGTCTAAGTCCGTTCTTACTCTCTTAGGCAATGGGAGTACATTTAGTTTGTCTAAGTCCGTTCTTACTCTCTTAGGCAATGGGAGTACATTTAGTTTGTCTAAGTCCGTTCTTACTCTCTTAGGCAATGGGAGTACATTTAGTTTGTCTAAGTCCGTTCTTACTCTCTTAGCCAATGGGAGTGCATTTAGTTTGTCTAAGTCCGTTCTTACTCTCTTAGGCAATGGGAGTGCATTTAGTTTGTCTAAGTCCGTTCTTACTCTCTTAGCCAATGGGAGTACATTTAGTTTGTCTAAGTCCGTTCTTACTCTCTTAGGCAATGGGAGTGCATTTAGTTTGTCTAAGTCCGTTCTTACTCTCTTAGCCAATGGGAGTACATTTAGTTTGTCTAAGTCCGTTCTTACTCTCTTAGGCAATGGGAGTACATTCAGTTTGTCTAAGTCCGTTCTTACTCTCTTAGGCAATGGGAGTACATTCAGTTTGTCTAAGTCCGTTCTTACTCTCTTAGCCAATGGGAGTGCATTTAGTTTGTCTAAGTCCGTTCTTACTCTCTTAGGCAATGGGAGTACATTTAGTTTGTCTAAGTCCGTTCTTACTCTCTTAGGCAATGGGAGTACATTTAGTTTGTCTAAGTCCGTTCTTACTCTCTTAGGCAATGGGAGTACATTTAGTTTGTCTAAGTCCGTTCTTACTCTCTTAGGCAATGGGAGTACATTCAGTTTGTCTAAGTCCGTTCTTACTCTCTTAGGCAATGGGAGTACATTCAGTTTGTCTAAGTCCGTTCTTACTCTCTTAGGCAATGGGAGTACATTTAGTTTGTCTAAGTCCGTTCTTACTCTCTTAGGCAATGGGAGTACATTTAGTTTGTCTAAGTCCGTTCTTACTCTCTTAGGCAATGGGAGTGCATTTAGTTTGTCTAAGTCCGTTCTTACTCTCTTAGGCAATGGGAGTACATTTAGTTTGTCTAAGTCCGTTCTTACTCTCTTAGCCAATGGGAGTGCATTTAGTTTGTTTAAGTCCGTTCTTACTCTCTTAGGCAATGGGAGTACATTTAGTTTGTCTAAGTCCGTTCTTACTCTCTTAGGCAATGGGAGTGCATTTAGTTTGTCTAAGTCCGTTCTTACTTTCTTAGGCAATGGGAGTGCATTTACTATGTCTCCTAAGTCCGTTCTTACTCTCTTAGCCAATAGACGTACATTTAGTTTGTCTCCTAAGTCCGTTCTTGCTCTCTTAGGCAATGAGAGTACAGTTGGTTTGTTTCCTAAGTCCTTTCTTGCTCTCTTAGACAATGGGGTTTTTTGGATTCACAAACAGATATATGTATGAGTGAGTCTCCCCTTACATGACATAGAGAAAGATTTTCGGTGTCAGACGAA
>JAWDGP010002724.1:92500-107500 GCA_033675545.1 Elysia crispata | reverse complement strand
AAGCAAGAAGGCAAGGGAAATGGGGAAAGAGTCAGAGAGGAACACAAAAAGAGAGAGAAAGGAAAGATGGACATAGAGAGTGGTGAGAAAGGAGTATAACAAGCAGTAAGTTTTATTGGAGAATGAGAAACGGTTGGAGAATAATATTTGAAGAATTGATTTATAGTTACAGTGCATAATCATAAAGCTCAGAACTGCTCTTTATCATCATGAGTTCAGACAGAAAGGGAGAGAGAGAGAGAGAATGAGAGAGAGAGAGAGAGAGAGAGAGAATGAGAGAGGGAGAGGGGTAGAGACAGAGGGAGAGGAAGAGACAGAGAAAAGGGGGGGGGGGGGAGAGAGAGACAGCTATACAGACAGAGGAAGGAGAAATATATATTGTAAGAGAGAGCTAGACGTACAGAGAGTAAGAAATAAGGAGGAAAAGAAAGAGAGAGAAAATTGAAAGGGAGAAAAGGGAGATAGGAGGAAAGAGAAAGCATGAGTGAAAGACACAATTTGGTAAAGAAAGAGATAGAAAGAGAAATAAAAATGAAAGACGAAAGAAGTAGTTATAAAAGAGAGAGAGAGAGAGAGTGTGTGTGTGTGTGTGTGTGTTTTTGGTTGTTGTTTTTTTTTTTGTTCTGCAATTGACTTTGTTGTATTTATTGCTTTTTTTGTTTTACAGTTGCTGCTAATGCTGTTGTTGCAGTTGCTGATTTTGCTACAGTTGCTGCTGCTGTCGTATATTATTGCTGCTGTTGCTTTTATTACAGTACCTGTTTTGTTTTGTTTTATTATTTTTTTTTTTCGATGCTGCTGCTTTTGTAGTTATTCTTTCACATAGCCGATCGTCTGCAGATTTGCCGAAGACAGTTGCACCGAAATCTCAAATCGCTCAACAAAATGCTACCCCAAACACTAGTCCTAGAGGAGGCGGATGTTGGCCCATAACTACCTAATTATTATCACCTGTCACAAAAGTTGTCCAGCCAGGCAGGGTAGATTATGAGCTGTACTCTATGAGCCAACCCAGCTGCAGAATCTAGAATCCCGGCTCTTCCATGGCCACGAAACCGGAACGGCTCTGGCCGCGCGCAGCCTCGCACCGCACTGTTGCAGCCAATCAGGAATTCCCGCTAGTTTTCCTAGAGAACCTAACCCGGAAGTACAAACAGTTATTGTTGGTGTGCAGCGTGCATTGTGCAATGTCACGATTTTCGACATGAAAATAAGCGTGTGTTGTATAAATGTCACGGAGGATAATAATACCTGGGGTGGGTGATGTGTGACGAGACTGGAGCAAGTTTTGATGGAGTTGGAGCTTAGAGGAGGACAAGAAAGGTGAAGTGTTCGTTTTCATAAATGTCTGTTCTTAGGATTTTTTAAAAAGCTGATTTTATTGTTGTTTGTTTGATGGGTCTTTGTGTGTGGAAAGGGTGATGTAAGAGGTGAAATAGAAAGTGAAATTACAGTGGAGTAAAGAGGAAACGAAAGAGAGAGAGAGAGGGAGAGAGAGAGAGAGGAGGGGGGACAGACAGACATGCAGAGAGACAGACAGAGAGAGAGAGACAGACAGAGACAGAGAGACAGGCAGAGAGAGAGAGAGACAGGCAGAGAGAGAGAGAGAGAGAGAGAGAGAGAGAGAGGAGGGGGGACAGACAGACAGAGAAAGAGAGACAGACAGAGACAGAGAGACAGACAGACAGAGAGACAGACAGACAGAGAGACAGACAGAGACAGAGAGACAGGCAGAGACAGAGAGACAGGCAGAGAGAGAGTGCGTGTGTGTGTAAAAGAAGGAAAGCCAGTTAAAGAGTGGAAAGGCATGAGGGAGAGAGAAGTTGAGTAAGAGAGATTAAAAAAAAAAAAGAAAGAGAGGGAGAGAGAGAAACAAGACAGAGAGAGAGAGAGAGAGAGAGAGAGAGAGAGAGAGAGAGAGAGAGAGAGAGAGAGAATGATTAGCCGACTCCAGGCGATCCTATTAATAAGGTCCAGATGTAGATTTCACAGAAAACAGCTGAAGCGGGTTGTTGGGATAAGATACCCAGTAAAGATAACAAACAAGGCTCTCTACAAGCAATGCAATGAACGCCCGCTTTCACTGTATGTTTTGGAAAACAGATGGCGTTTGTTCGGACATATACTGCGACGCGACAGAGAAATCCCAGCCAATAAAGCCATGGAAGGATTCTTTGTCCCACAAGGGGACAAATACAGGGGAAGACCAATCACTACCTTGCCAGTGGTCTTGAACAACGACTTGTCCCGATTAGAAAGTAATACTTATGGTCTTAAAACCCTCAAAGACATTGAAAACCTGAAAAAGATCGCAGAACAGAGGGATCAGTGGAGGATACTATGCACAGGAATACAAAAGGCAGCCGAGGCGTTGCAGTCTGACGACTACGATGCGGAACGGCGATAAGTCAAGTCAAGTCAGATGTTGATGTTGATGTATGTACTGCAAGCTGCACCAGGGCTGGTCTCCACGCTCTTTTGCCAGATCTGTGGAGCACTTCTGTACCAGGGGCCACGGATAGAGGTCCAGGAGGGGGACGGGAGGGGGGAGAGGGAGAGGAGTAGGGGGGGGGGATGAGGGGAGCAAGAGGTGGGGGAAGGTGACGGAGAAGGAGAAGTAGGAGGGGTTTATTACGTGGATGTAACATTGACAAGTGGATGAAAGCCTGGGAAATGGGGAAAGGTGTGTGTGTGTGTGGGGGGAAAGGTGTGTGTGTGTGGGGGGGGGGAAAAGAGGTGTGTGTGTGTGGGGTGGGGGGAGAAGAGGTGTGTGTGTGTGGGGTGGAGAAGAGTTGTATGTGTGGGGGGGGAGAAGAGGTGTGTGTGTGGGGTGGGGGGAGAAGAGGTATGTGTGTGTGGGGTGGGGGGAGAAGAGGTGTGTGTGTGGGGGGGAGAAGAGGTGTGTGTGTGGGGGGGGAGAAGAGGTGTGTGTGTGGGGGGTGGGGGGAGAAGAGGTGTGTGTGTGTGGGGTGGGGGGAGAAGAGGTGTGGGGGGGGGGGAGAAGAGGTATGTGTGTGGGGGGGAGAAGAGGTGTGTGTGTGTGGGGTGGGGGGGAGAAGAGGTGTGTGTGTGTGGGGTGGAGAAGAGGTGTAAGTGTGGGAAGGAGAAGAGGTGTGTGTGTGGGGGGGAGAAGAGGTGTGTGTGTGGGGGGGAGAAGAGGTGTGTGTGTGGGGGGGAGAAGAGGTATGTGTGTGGGGGGTGGAGAAGAGGTGTGTGTGGGGGGTGGGGGGAGAAGAGGTGTGTGTGTGTGGGGGGAAGAAGAGGTGTGTGTGTGGGGTGGGGGGAGAAGAGGTATGTGTGTGTGGGGTGGGGGGAGAAGAGGTGTGTGTGTGGGGGGAGAAGAGGTGTGTGTGTGGGGGGGGAGAAGAGGTGTGTCTGTGGGGGGAGAAGAGGTGTGTGTGTGGGGGGGGAGAAGAGGTGTGTGTGTGGGGGGGAGAAGAGGTGTGTGTTGGGGGGGGTGGGGGGAGAAGAGGATTGTGTGTGGGGGGGGGGAGAAGAGTTGTGTGTGTGTGGGGGGGGAGAAGAGTTGTGTGTGGGGGGTGGGGGGAGAAGAGGTGTGTGTGTGTGGGGTGGGGGGAGAAGAGGTGTGTGTGTGGGGGGTGGGGGAGAAGAGGTGTGTGTGTGTGGGGTGGGGGGAGAAGAGGTGTGTGTGTGGGGTGGGGAGAGAAGAGGTGTGTGTGGGGGGGGAGAAGAGGTGTGTGTGTGTGGGGTGGGGGGAGAAGAGGTGTGTGTGTGTGGGGGGGGAGAAGAGGTGTGTGTGGGGGGGGCACAATAGGCGTGTGTTGGGGGGTGGAGAAGATGTGTTTTTGTGTGTTGGGAGAAGAGGTGTGTGTGTGGGGGTGGAGAAGAGGTGTGTGTGTGGGGGGGAGAAGAGGTGTGTGTGTGTGGGGGGAGAAGAGGTGTGTGTGTGTGGGGGGGAGAAGAGGTGTGTGTGTGGGGGGGGGGAGAAGAGGTGTGTGTGGGGGGGGAGAAGAGGTGTGTGTGTGGGGGGGGAAAGGTGTGTTGAAGTTGATTGAAAACCTATGGATAGTGGTTGAAGAAAGAAGTAGATGTTTAAAAAGACATTCAGAAATATTTGTTTTTATGAATGAGAAATGTCGAAGGGTGGCAATAATGAGACCTAATGAGGCATATTGTTAACAAGAGCTTTATACATTATAAGATTTCAAGGCAGTGGTTGGATTAATATTATAGACAGTTTTCTAAAAATCTCTAACTCTGGTTAAATTACTTGATATAACCCTATATCTTGGAGAAAATTTGAAGATATAAAGAGAGGTTTACACACATACATACATACATACATACATACATACATACATACATACATACATACATACATACATACATACATACATACATACATACATACATACATACATACATACATACATACATACATACATACATACATACATACATACATACATACATACATACATACATACATACATACATACATACATACATACATAATTAGATAGATAGATAGAAAGATAGACAAACAGAATTTGAAGATAGAAAGGGTGGTTTACATAGATAGATAGATAGATAGATACATACATACATACATACATACATACATACATACATACATACATACATACATACATACATACATACATACATACATACATACATACATACATACATACATACATACATACATACAAACATACAAACATAGATAGATATATAGATAGATAGATAGATAGATAGATAGAATACAGAGATACATAGATAGATAGATAGATAGATATTGATATAGATAGAATAGATAGATAGATAGATAGATAGATAGATAGATAGATAGATAGATAGATAGATAGATAGATAGATAGATAGATAGAAAGATAGAATACATAAATACATAGATAGATAGATAGATAGATAGATAGATAGATAGATAGATAGATAGATAGATAGATAGATAGATAGATAGTTAGACATAGATAGAATAGATAGATAGATAGATAGATAGATAGATAGATAGATAGACAAACAGACAAATAGATAGATAAGAAGGAATTGTAGATTGAGTGGTGGTAGGAACTTAACAAAAAGGCCATTTTTTTTTATTAAACAACTCTCTTTTTGCGACGTTGTGCAACAATTTCATAACAAAACCCACTGGGAAGTTTTTATTGTACTTACTTCTACAGATCTGTGAATTTATTTTAAAGCTAAGGACAAAACAAGGACAAAGAAAAATTCAAAAGTTTTTTAACATCATCAAATGAAGGCTTCTTCATGGTTTTGGTTTCTCTCTCTCTCTCCCTCTCACTCTCTCTCTCTCTCTCTCTCCCTCTCTCTCCCTCTCTCTCTCCCTCTCTCTCTCCCTCTTTCTCTCCCTCTCTCTCTCTCTCTCTCTCTCTCTCTCTCTCTCTCTCTCTCTCTCTCGCTCCCTCTCTTTCTCTCCCTCTCTCTCTCTCCCTCCCTCTCTCTCTCCCTCTATCTCCCTCTCTCTCCCTCTCTCTCCCTCTCACTCTCTCTCTATCTTTCTCTCTCTCTCTCTCTCTCTCTCTCTCTCTCTCTCTCTCTCTCTTTCTCCCTACTGTTGGTTTACAGAGAAAAAAACTTTCTTCTTCTCTTTTCAATTTCGAGAGTACAAAGTAGTTAGTACAAATCTTTTCTCTACTTCTCTTTCCCTCATAGTTATTTTAACCCTCCACTTTCTGTTTGTTTTCTTGGACGCCCAAAGTTTGTGTGTACTGCAGTAGCTGATCTGTACTCTTAAGTGCTGATTTGTATACTCGAATAACTATCTGTGCACCATGAGTACTGATCTATGCACTAGCGCACGAAAATCCTTTTGGGACTTTTGGTCTGTTACAGAGATCAACAATTTCGACATCGAATCTAAGTTTATCATTGGAAACCGCTGAGACTCGAACCCTTTTCAAAGAGCTCTGAGGTTTCTCATCACTGGACATGCGACCTGAAGCGCGGCCACTGATACAACGGTTTGTGCTACTGTTGGTATTGATAATTTCTGATTTCTATTTTGGGTTCTTGAATGGTTTTAAAGTTCCGTTTGATCTTTCTTTTTGTCTTTCTTCTCCACACTATGTTCGCGATATATTTCCCTCGTGCTCCCATTTCATCCCTTGTTTGTCGGTCTGAGCAACTGTTATCAGATAACCTTGTGGCTAGAGAGAGAGAGAGAGAGAGAGAGAGAGAGAGAGAGAGAGAGAGAGAGAGAGAGAGAGAGAGAGAGAGAGAGAGAGAGAGAGAGAGAGAGAGAGAGAGAGAGAGAGATACTGACTGTGACACTAGCCACCCTCCCCAGAGTACAACCAACCTGACATAGAGACACTGGGTAAACTGTACAAAGAGAATTTGAAACGACAGCTTTAACGGGTTGTGGCAGAAAGCCTTCTTGTGCCATTTTTAGCCCCTAACCAAGCAAGATAAATTAGTTTATATCGCATTTTTTTGGATAGGTATATATCTCGTGCCATTTTTAGTCTCAAACCGAGCAAAGTAAATTAGTTTCTATCAGATTTGTTTTGATAGGTATATAACTAATCATCATTCATGGATTGGTCTGACCCTCAGTGATCCCTCAGATCAAAACCTACTTAACACATTCGGCAGAATTTCCCGATTTAGAAATGAGTCATGTCTATTTTAAGAACTGATTGTTCGAGAAGATTGGAGCTCTCTGCTAGAAGTGAGCTCTGGTGCTGATTAATCTAGGCTAATTTTGGATTCGCCATCCTGGGTGACAATGATTGTTTTCAAACCAAACCCAGGTTGGCAGGGAAAAGAACCTCCCTTGAGCAAGACTTTACGGACTTAACAATTATGGATTTAGAATTACCACGGTGCTTTGATGTGTGCAGCTAATGGCTGATGGGTTGATCATAGGGCGAATAGGGCGTGACGCAGTATTTACATAAATGGGCAGATCTGAGGTCTAACTAGTTGGCAGGGCGGGTAGGTGACTCAGTATTTGCATACACGTCCAAGCTACTCGGTCTACTGGCTGAATGTCAGGTGCATGTCTCGTCAGGTCAGGCCAGGCCCTGTATCGTGTGGTTACCAGGAGGTCCGCTCTCCTGCCATGCTTGCTGCCGCTGCTGCTGTCACTGCCCTGGCTGCTCCTGCTGCCGCTGCTGCAGCTAGTCAAGCAGATCTAGGACCAAGATCGAGCCAGCCACCGCAGACATGCGCACCAGGATGTTTTCATTGCCAACAACGGTGTCGGCCCACAGGCGGCAGTTAAAACATTCGACTGTTAGATCTGACACATTCACGAGGAACAGTTCGCTTGGGAAAATATGCAAGATTGAAATGGGAAGTGATCTACTTCAAGGAGAACTCTTAGTTACTGTTGAGTTGGGTTGTTTTTTTTTTTTTTTCCAGCCCTGGTTTTACAAAAAAAAAAAATGTTAATCGTTTGGCTTTTGGCATGTTTTATTTAGCTACTAATAACTATTGAAACGATTTTACATTGAATCTATTGCTGGAAGCTTGCGGTAATGAAATTACAAAAGAGGAAAACTGATAGAAGAATTCAGCAGACCAAAGAAATTGCTGATCTCTGTATCAGACCAAAAGTCCTAAAAGGCTTCTCGTGCGCTAGTGCATAGATCAGTACTCATGGTGCACAGATAGTTATTCGAGTATACAAATCAGCACTTAAGTATACAGATCAGCTACTGTAGTACACAAATCAGTTCTGCAGAATGCAAATCAGTACTGTAGAATGCAAATGAGTACTCTAGTGCACAGATTAGTACTCTAGTGTACATATACACAATGATTAGCAATATAATATTCAGATCATTACTATAGTATACCCATCAGGACTCTAATATCCAGATCCGTACTATAGTATACAGATCAGTACCCTGGTATACAGATCATCACTCTATTATATAGATCAGTTCTCAAGTATACAGATCAGCACTCTAGTATATGAATTAGCACTCTAGTATACAGATCAATACTCTAGTATACTAATCAGTTCTCTAGTATACAGATCAGATCTCTAGTATACAGATCAGTACTCTAGTACACAGATCAGTACTCCAGTAAACATATCAAATACTTTTATATACACAATTATTAGCACTCTAATATGCAGATCATTACTCTAGTGTACAGATCAAGAACTCTAATATACGGATAAGTATTCTAGAATACAGATCAGCACTCTAGCGTACAGATCAGCACTCTAGTATATAAATCCGCGCTCTAGTATACTGATCAGTACTCTAGTATACAAATCAGTTCTGTAGTATACTAGATCAGTACTCTAGTCTACAGATCAGTACTCTAGTACACAGATCTTTTCTGCAGTATGCATATATCAAAATTTCTCGCATACACAATGATTAGCACTCTAATATGCGGGTCATTACTCTAGTATACATTTCAGCACTCTAGTGTACAGATCAGCACTCTAGTATACATTTCAGCACTCTAGTGTACAGATCAGCACTCTAGTATATAAATCAGCACTCCAGCGTACCGATCAGTACTCTAGTCTACAGAACAGCACTCTAGTATGCAATCAATACTCTAGTACACAGATCACCACTCCAGTATGCCCAGTATAACTATCACATCTTACAGCACATCTTCAAATCGCTTTCCACAAGAGGGGAGGACTCGGTGCCATTTTCCCTCCGCAAGATATGGATGTGTTGATCAGAGGCGATGGCTGGGAAGTGCAGACATCCGACTTCTATCTCCATCTTAAGATGGAAAGTGAAGTTTAACAAAGGATAAAGGAAGTCGGCTAATTCTGCCCTTTCCCAATGTGTTTTCAGATCCTTTTACACGCTTATTAGAAAGCTCTGAATTCTCGCATTAAGTGCATATAAGTGTACTGTCTTGCGGGAATTCTTAGCGGTGCACTTACTTTAACCTAATGATAATGAATGTTTTTTTGTTTTGTTTTTTAATCTGTAAATAGATTTTGATCGAACAAAATTAGTTAACTCTTCTTATTCGTGCACCATTTCGCACTGGCGCGGTTCCTGAATAGCCTGGCAAGTCCTGAAACTTGACGTGCTCACCAGATACACAGTCGGGGTGAGTGGAGGGAGCAGTGCCTGGAGAGAAACCGAGCCCGTGATACTGAGTGCGAGCACTTAATATAACGTTAATGACCCTATTGAGCACTTGATTTAACATTAACGTGTCCCTTGAGGACTTAATTTAACAGTCATGTCTCCATTGTTTCGCTTTGCCTCTAGTGGTGTTTAATTAATGTAGAAGAGGTCGTCGATTGTTGGATGCTGCACGCCCTGATTTCAGATCCTTTGTTACCGCATCGAAACAATATTAAAAATAAATAAACTGAGAGCACTAATACATGGTCGGAGACTTGCTGTTATTATGCAATATTCATGACGAGTGACTTTTTCGTTGGGAAACCTGAACTGATGTGCACTTCGCTGAACCGTACAATTTAAATTAATTTCGTTTTTATGTCAAATCTTTTGTTACCAAATAAAAAAAAAAAAAAATGATTCCCTGATTTTGTAAACCCCCTATCTGTTGAACGCTTATCATTATGCAAGTGCAGATTACGAGATTTCCCATAAACTAGTGCACCTCTTGACACTTTCTGCGGGAATTTTCAGCACCATAGTTGGGATTTTGAAGGATCTTTAAATAGATTGGAAAGTACAGAATTCAACTGTTGTTTTTCATGTATTTTGATAATTAAATACAACTTTGGAGTGAACCACTGTAAACTACCCGGAACAGGAGACAGCTAGGCATGCCTTACAAAGTAGACTGAGGCATACTAACCAAGGCGAGTCAGCCGAAAATAGAAAGCGTTTGCAATACCTTTAAATAAACAGCGTTCCCTTTCATAAAGTCTTCTTTGAAGAATTTGGATAGAAGAGGAGAGTGAGAATGCACTGTAAGAACTAATCTCCGGCCTCCAGCTAAGGACCCCCCTTTGAAAGCAGGATTAAAAAAAAAAAAATTCTTTTTACCATTTCTAAATATTAAAGAAGTTTAAAGCACCTATTGGGCGCGCAGGCTGTCCTGAAAATCTGGCTTTCGGCCAAGGGGAAACATTTTATTGACAAGGATCACAGTGTATCGGCAGTGCAGATCAATCTGATTGATCGGAAACATTTTATTGACAAGGATCACAGTGTATCGGCAGTGCAGATCAATCTGATTGATCGGAAACATTTTATTGACAAGGATCACAGTGTATCGTCAGTGCAGATCAATCTGATTGATCCGAAACATTTTATTGACAAGGATCACAATGTATCGGCAGTGCTGATCAATCTGATTGATCGGAAACATTTTATTGACAAGGATCACAGTGTATCGTCAGTGCAGATCAATCTGATTGATCGGAAACATTTTATTGACAAGGATCACAGTGTATCGTCAGTGCAGATCAATCTGATTGATCGGAAACATTTTATTGACAAGGATCACAGTGTATCGGCAGTGCAGATCAATCTGATTGATCGGAAACATTTTATTGACAAGGATCACAGTGTATCGGCAGTGCAGATCAATCTGATTGATCGGAAACATTTTATTGACAAGGATCACAATGTATCGGCAGTGTATATCAATCTGATTGATCGGAAACATTTTATGGACAAGGATCACAGTGTATCGGCAGTGCCGATCAATCTGATTGATCCATGAATAAATAAATAATTGTTTTTAAAAAATTTGATTTTGGCAAATTTGACAATCTGGCGATGAAAGCAAATCCAAAATAGTCTATCACTATTTGATTATTAACAATCAAGCTGGCTCATGTCGAACAGGAATGGGCTGATAGAGTGATACCCCAACCTGTTTACCGACATTACCACCGCCAGCCGTAACGTCCAATCCGATCTAGTCCCACCACAGATTGGGTTGTTCCGATGTTCGTGTTTCCCAGTCAACCACTGACGTGTCCATCCCCTCGAACAAACATGATTGATTTTGTTTTGTTTTTTGTAGCTGTTACAATTAGTTTAAATAAACAAAAGTTAGATAATATATATGTATAATGATATATATATATATATATATATATATATATATATATATATATATAAACACACACAAACACCTGTCGAATACTAGAACCATAATATTATATAGGCCATGCACAAAGATCCACCTCCAAAATGATTTCAGAGACTTTGAGCGATTTTTATTTTGGGTCAGGAAGGGTAGAAGTGTATGTGTGTGTGTGTATGTGGGGGGGGGGAGTGTCCTTGGTTTCGCCATAAGTATGTAAAAAGATATTGACGTAAGAGACTTCAGCTGCTATGCTAGATTAAAGCCGATTCTATAAATTTGAGATGACGATTTACTAAAAAATATTTTAAAAAAAGATCCAAACAAAACAAAACGTTGGCCTTACTGTTTATTTGCGGGCAACCAGTCAATACCCGTATCGATCTCCTATATTGTGTGTCTATCGCGCAAACATCATAAACATCGATTTTTTGCTGGCTGTTACGTAGGTTCTCTTAAGGTTGGAAACAAAAACGGATAAATCCTGTCATAGTGAAAAGCTTCACAAAGTTGCGCACCTTATTTCGCACCAATCATCAATCTATTTATTGTGTTTTATTTTAGTGCTGTATAGTATGATTATCAATATTACTACTACTACTACTACTACTACTACTACTACTACTACTACTACTACTACTACTACTACTACTACTACTACTACTACTACTACTACTACTACTACTACTACTACTACTACTACTACTACTACTACTACTACTACTACTACTACTACTACTACTACTACTACTACTACTCCTACTGCTACTACTACTACTACTACTCCTACTACTCCTACTACTACTACTACTACTACTACTACTACTACTACTACTACTACTACTACTACTACTACTACTACTACTCCTACTCCTACTACTACTACTACTACTACTACTACTACTACTACTACTACTACTACTACTCCTACCACTACTGCTACTACTACCACCACCACCACTACTACTACTACAAATACTACCACTACTACTACTACTACTACTACTACTACTACTACTACTACTACTACTACTACTACTACTATTAATACCACTACCACCACTACTACTACTACTACTACCACTACTACTACTACTACTACTACTACTACTACTACTACTACTACTACTACTACTACTACTACTACTACTACTACTACTACTACTACTACTACTACTACTACTACTACTACTACTACTACTACTACTACTACTACTACTACTACTACTACTACTACTACTACTACTACTACTACTACTACTACTAGTACAAGTAGTACCACCATCGTCACTATTAGTACGATTAAAATAGATTTCTATTATAATGTATGTAATTTTTTTTAATGGTTGGCAGCGTTAGAATTTATCTACATATGGCAATAACGAAAGCCTTTTAGTTACTTTATATTCAACCAACACACGTCAATAAGATGTGAACCATCTAACAGGAAACCAGAGCCTCGCGTGACGTCTGTCGGCGGTAATATCCAGACCTTGATGTGAGTCTTTAGAAACTGAAATAATAGCGCGTTTAAACACACAAACTATTGCTGCAACAGAATGGTTTCTGCAGCAAACTTTGGTCTGAGCAGACAATATTTGACCCGACTTAAACCCCTTTAACCGAGAAAGTCATTTGGAATCAATAATCACAAGTTTTTATGGGGTTTTTTTCTGTTAGCTGATGTGCTGTGTGATAGTGGTTTTTTTTTGTTTTTTTTTTCATCCTAGATAAGAACGTTGCTTGCGCAGTACCTGTTAATGACGCTGATAAGAGAAGTCATATTCACTTAGTGGGGGCTACTGGGTCTGTAGAGCGGGGCTACTGGGTCTGTAGAGCGGGGCTACTGGGTCTGTAGAGCGGGGCTACTGGGTCGGTAGAGCGGGGATACTGGGTCTGTAGAGCGGGGATACTGGGTCTGTAGAGCGGGGCTACTGGGTCGGTAGAGCGGGGATACTGGGTCGGTAGAGCGGGGATACTGGGTCTGTAGAGCGGGGATACTGGGTCGGTAGAGCGGGGCTACTGGGTCTGTAGAGCGGGGCTACTGGGTCGGTAGAGCGGGGCTACTGGGTCGGTAGAGCGGGGCTACTGGGTCGGTAGAGCGGGGATACTGGGTCGGTAGAGCAATCAAGCTGAACAGCTTTGTCGGAAACCCATCATTTCTCTTGCTCAGAGTTTGAAGAGCGAGGGTAAAAACTCATTTTATTTGGATTTTTTCTTTTTCTTTCTTTCTTTTATTTTTACGTTTCATGCTACGTTTTTTCCCATTTAAATCCTTCTTGGTGTTGCTCAATATTATCTTCATCAAACTTAAAATTGAATGAAAACTGATTTTTGTTTTAATCCCAATCTATTTACAGATTACCTCAAACAGACATTATGACGGTTTGCCTTGATGAAACTTTGTACTCATACCTTTATTATTACAATAAACTTTTGAAAGCATCTTTACAAAAAGATGAGTAAAGTATGGAATTATTTTAACTGTTTTCTAGTATCCTTGAATAAAGCTTGTAAAGCATTTTTGGAGATTTTTTTTTCAGGAGGTCTTCTTGGCACTTCACTTGTTTTCTACTTCCTCTGGCCGTGTTGGTGGGCACGCAACAGCCAGTCACACCTGGCCCTCTTGGTTTTATCAAATAAGTTTCCGTTGGGCTGGATACTGGGTATGGATACTGGGTACAGGATAGTGAATACTGGTTACCGGATAGTGGATAATGGTTACTAGTTACCGGATATTGGATACAGGATACTGGTTACTAAATACTGGATAGTGGATACTGGTTAGTGGATAGTGGATAGCGGATACTGCATACTCGATACTGGGTACTAGATAGTGGATAGTGGATACTGCATACTCGATACTGGGTACTGGATAGTGGATAGTGGATATTGCTACTCGATACTGGGTACTGGATAGTGGATAGCGGATACTGCATACTCGATACTGGGTACTGGATAGTGGATATTGCTACTCGATACTGGGTACTGGATAGTGGATACTGGTTACCGGATAACGATCATTACAGCCAGGTCTCGGACCTATATCAGTCCATGGCGTGGATACTGTCAGAAGTTTAACGTTCCCCAAGTTTCCACAGGATTCTTATACAGAGACTTATGGGCGTTGTCTCGAATCCGGGACTGTCATGAGATTTGAGAACCTCTGTTTAATGGGGTAAATATATATGGCAGGCCAAATGGGACAAGAGTCAATGGTACATTGATATAACAGGAAAAAGGAAAAAAGAGTGTGTTTTGTTTTTTTTTTTGTTTTTTTTTTTTTGGGGGGGGGGGTGGGGGGGAGGGTTGTTCTTCCTTCTCGAACATCTATTAACTAGACACCCACCCCTCCCCTCTCCCCCCAAAAAATGGTGAGCCTTAGAAGTTTAACTATTCTTTATTCTCAAGGCTGATAAAACGACAGAGAGAGAGAGAGAGAGAGAGAGAGAGAGAGAGAGAGAGAGAGAGAGAGAGAGAGAGAGAGAGAGAGAGAGAGACATACACACACAAAGACAGAGACAGACAGACAGACTGACATAATTATGATTTGAGCTAAAAACTAGAATTGAAGGCAATTAGCCTCTCAACCCATGAAGGACACGCCCGCGCATTCGCTAACACACAAATCTCTTTCTGGTGGTTCTTCTCATTAAATCCTAAGCTTACCACGAACTAACAAGCTCATGAACAAAAAAAAAAAAAAACAGAAAAGATAATACGAAAACCTAAACAAAACAAAACAAAACCAAAAACCGACCAGGCTGCGGGTATTAAGCTCCGATCCCTCGTGACGTCAGCGCTAGGGCGATATGTCACACCAATCAATAACTGCCATTATACAACAACCGCACAAGGCCACGCAATGCACATATGGGGGAGACAACTCTAGCATGCACCACTAGGTCAGTGAACTGGATCCTGGGCGCAGCTGGGCGCAGCATCGACACTCGACAGACCGAGGCCACGGGCGGCCCCAGGCGGGGG
>JAWDGP010002724.1:87500-90000 GCA_033675545.1 Elysia crispata | reverse complement strand
CTCTCTCTCTCTTCCTCTCCCTCTCTCTCTCTCTCTCTCTCTCTCTCTCTCTCTCTCTCTCTCTCTCTCTCTCACTCTTTCACTCTCACTCGATCAATATCTCTGCATCTTTCCGTCCACCTGTCTCCTTGCCTGTCTGTTCATTAGTCTATTTCTCTTAGACTCTCTTCTATTCCTTAACTTTCCTCTCTCTCTTTTATCCCGCTCTCTCTCTCTCTCTCTCTCTCTGTCTCTGTCTCTCTCTCGATATCTATCTATCTATCTATCACTCTAACTCGCTCTGTATCTTTGCATCTCTCATTCCACCTGTCTCCTTGTCTGTTTGTCCACTTGTGTTTGTGTGTCTCTGTTCCTCTGACTTTGTCCCTGTCTCTGTCTCTGTCTGTCTGTCTGTCTCTCTCTCTCTCTCTCTCTCTCTCTCTCTCTCTCTCTCTCTCTCTCTCTCTCTCTCTCTTTCTCTCTCTCTCTCGCTCTCTCTCTTTAATGCCTCTCTCAAGCTCTCACTCAATCTCTCTCTTTCTCTCTCTCTCTCTCTCTCTCTCTCTCTCTCTCTCTCTCTCTCTCTCTCGCATAAATTCAGACACTTATGCACTCTTTTTCTCTGCGGCGTGAATTTGCATTTTAATAATGAGAGACATAAGACAGATACAAAATACATTAAAAAAACCCAACCCAGCAAACATAATTTATCTTTACGGTTTCTTGATTTTCCACAGCGTGTTCAAAACAGCACCCAGGAGGAGGGTGTTTGAAGAGAAAAGAAGTCGTTTTCAAGATAAAACTAATTTATTCTCTTTCTCTCCACCCGCGGCGTTATGATGGTGTCAACTCATCTCTTCGGCCATATCTTCTCCAAATCATCAAAGACATTCATTCATTTTTTTTCAGCAAATGAATAAATTAACATTTCTAAGCAGGATGAAATTTTTCGTCCCATCAGATTGAAGAAGATAGATCTCAAATGCGAATAATAATCACCCCGAAGATATAAAAAAAAAAAATTATGCGAATCAGACACCTCCCTCCCTTTTTGCAATTGTCGTTTAATAATATTCGTTTGAATGTGACGACAGACGTGGTTAACGGACTGTGCGGAAAGGGGGGGGGGGTGTTACTTCACATCTTCACACCTCCCCTCCCTCCCCGAGATACAAGACCTAGATGTGGATCAGATCAGCTCCCCCCCTCCCTCCCCGAGATACAAGACCTAGATGTGGATCAGATCAGCTCCCCCTCTCCCTCCCCGAGATACAAGACCTAGATGTGGATCAGATCAGCTTCCCCCCTCCCTCCCCGAGATACAAGACCTAGATGTGGATCATATCATCTCCCCCCCTCCCTCCCCGAGATACAAGACCTAGATGTGGATCAGATCAGCTCCCCCCCTCCCTCCCCGAGATACAAGACCTAGATGTGGATCAGATCAGCTCCCCCCCTCCCTCCCCGAGATACAAGACCTAGATGTGGATCAGATCAGCTTCCCCTCTCCCTCCCCGAGATACAAGACCTAGATGTGGATCAGATCAGCTTCCCCCCTCCCTCCCCGAGATACAAGACCTAGATGTGGATCAGATCAGCTTCCACACCGAGTACATCCTTCTGTTGCAGGCGAGGTGAAGATGTTTTCATCCAGCATAGCCAGACTGATGGTTCAAATTCCGCATTTCAAAACTCTGAAAACGATCCACGTCTTTCAGAGACATCTCTAAAAACTGAAATAAGAAAACAAATTCTTTTCGCTGTTAGCAGTCGGTGGTCGCGTGGTTGCAGCGACCGTCTTAGATCTGCAGGGATTTTTTTGGTTTGGTTTTGTTTTTGTTCAATCGTGTTTGGACGATGCTGGCTTGTCTGTTATAGTTTTTTTGTTTAAAGTGGAGTTCGTGTGTGTGTATGAATGTGAGGATGGATGGGGAAACTGTAGGTTATAAGATCGTTACTTTTAAATGTATTCATTGGAAGAAAGATTTGCATGTTGCTCGACAAAAGTTCTGAGAGAACACAGGAGTGCGAAAACATAGGGACAAAAACAAACAAACAAACAAAAAAAAAATACTAGTAAAATGTGGAGACAATCTTAGTATTATGATATAATTTACGTGCTGGACCTCAAAAAAATGTTTTTTGAAGGTAGTTAAGGACAAAAATCGTAAGTTAATTTTATTTAGACCATCCCTGATCGTTTGGCTCCTATAATATAGAACAATCTGACAAATGCTAAAAGAACACAATATTTAAAAAAAAATGTTCAAACTTACGCAGAAACAACCCCTGAAGAGTGATAGTATGGCAAAATATTTATGTCGTGTGTCAAATTGTCGTGTCCTTAACAATTAAATTCTTCTCGTGGTTTTTTGTATATTTATCTATAACTGGTCCGGCCTTTTTTTTTGTAAGTGCTGCAAAATTTTGTATTTCTTTATTTATCTATTTATTATTATAGTTATTATTATTCATTATTCTAATGCGAGGCACAATTAACTCTACCTTGATCAACTGCCAC
>JAWDGP010002724.1:72500-82500 GCA_033675545.1 Elysia crispata | reverse complement strand
CTTGGACAGAAAAGCCCACTGTAACAAAACAAACACAGCTTAAATGCAGTAGATCTAATCCGATCTAGTTTAAGCAAGGCCTAGATCTAGATCTATCTACCGTTGCAATGCTCTTGTCCTCAGTTCCAAGGTGAGGTTTGGGCTGGACTAGATGGAAAGCTTTCAGTGGGTGCCTTTCATTTTCCCTTCATGACAAGCATGACAGGGGAGACGGGGCGTAATATGTAGGACGAACTTTGCCTCGGTTAGGTCGCCTGTGCTGATCTTCTAGATCTACTTAGTCAGGCTAAGCGCAAAGCCTAGCCTTGTCTAAGCTAAAGTATACTGAACTGGACTTATCTAGATCTAGCTCTAGATCTACTAAAATCTAGATTGCAGAAGTTTCAGTGTTCTTACATAATACTTTAAACTGTGTGATTCAAAGTGTATTGCCTGCAGGGTAGAACTTGAGACATAAGTAAGGCATTAAGTAAAAAATAAGACAAGAACTTAACTTAAAGTTGAAACAAACTGTCATGCTAAGTCAAATTCGTACATTTCACTTAAGGGTAAAACTAGCTTAGCACATCCTATTGTTAGAAAATAAATTTGAAATCAGCTCAGTCCCTATTTTCCTTTAGCATCCTGGTAAACGTTAATGAGATTGAAGGTTGTATGAGTTCCTGCAAAAAAAGTACCTTAGGGTGCATTACTTTGCTTGAATTCATAACCGCGTTGTTTTTTTTTAATTTTACACTAACCATCATGGTAATCATGACTGTTTACATGACCTATAAAATAGATTCTGATTTTTTTTTTTTTAGAAATAAGCTAGCTTTTCTTATTTTTGGAGCCTGACTCATAAAAGATCTAGATAAGTAGGCCTAAATCTTGATTAGATGGACCTAAAAGATTTAATACTATTGTGGCTAGAATCTTAATGTAGGTCTAAATGTTGATAAGATGTAATCTACTTAAATAACATACTAGATTCTAGACTGGAAATCAGATTAGAAGAGCTAGAATCAAGGTCTACTCCTCAAGGATACTACACTTGTACTTTGGTTTGTGTGGATTAATAAACAAGGAAAACAGTTCGAACATTTGGACTTTTCAAGTTTGGATAACATCCGGAATATATCAAGATAAATCCCTGGAAAGAGTGAAGCTAAGGTGAGTGTCCTTTATTTTTCAGCCATTCTAATACACAAATGGTAAACGTTTATAAGCTCTTTGATTTTCATCTAAAATAGGTGATCTAAACTATAATAATTAATATAACAAGAAAAGTCTAGCAATACTTGGACTCATATCTGTAGTCGTACTCAAACTAGATCTATCTATCTATCTATCTATCTATATATATATTTATATATATATATATATATATATATATATATATATATATATATATATATATATATTATAATCTAGACTGCAGTTCACTATTTTCGATCTTCTGGATAATCCGAAAAAAAAAGAATTAATCACTTTGATCTAGGGCCTTTGTTCAGTCGAAAAGTTGATTTAAATGTTCACAATAATTTTGTTTTATTTGGATTTTTTAACTAGACATAGATTCTAAATAATGACTTTATGGATCAAATGCACATAGTTTTGATGATGCCAAAAAAAAAAAAAAAAAAAAAAAACTCAGAAAAAACTTGTTTGATTAGAATTTCAGGGAACTTGGAGTTTTGAATGGACATAAATTGAGTTGTTTGCCCTTTCAGTCTGCATGCCCCTAGCTTTCGCTCATTCTGTCTGTCTACCTTTATATCTCTCCCCCCCCCCCCCCAAATCTCCCCTTTTTCTTTCTCTTTTCTTATCCTTAGTCTCTTCTCCGGCTCCCAACCCCCACTTTCAAACTGTAAATTGTTTCTTCCACCCTCGTTCTCTCTCTCTCTCTCTCTCTCTCTCTCTCTTTCTCTCTCTATCTGTCTCTGTCTGTTCCTCACCATCTCTCTCTCTTTTCTCACCCTCATTTTCCTCTCCCAACCCACATACTAAAACTTCCAGTTTTTACCTCCATCCTCTCTGTTCTGTCTACCTGTCTGTCCCTCCATGTCTCTGTGTGCCTCTCTGTCTCTCTCTTTTCGTTTCTTCTTCCTGACCTTTTCTTTTCTCTCTCTCTCTCTCTCTCTCTGTCTCTGTATGCCTCTCTCTCTCTCTCTCTCTCTCTCTCTCTCTTTCTCTCTGTTTCTTAATGCCTCTCTTTCTTTCTCTCTGTCTCTGTGTGCCTCTCTCTCTCTCTCTTTCTCTGTCTCTCTCTCTTTTCGTTTCTTCTTCCTGTTCTTTTCTCTCTCTCTGTCTCTGTATGCCTCTCTCTCTCTCTCTCTCTCACTCTCTCTCTCTCACTCTCTCTCTCTCTCTCTCTCTCTCTCTATCCTCAATTGTTTTGTTGCAGCACAGATCTACACAACCTTTCAATTCCCCACTTTCCCCTGCTAACCCGACCTCCTGTAACTGGAATGTCTCACATACACATCAGTCCTTCCCGTTAATTTTGTAACTAGATCTAGCTCTAGATCTAATTCTAAAATATCTAGGGTTACAAAAATCCTATTGAAATCTAGTTGATGAAGCAAGTCCGCTCGTGCGGTCTTTGAAATAAAAATGCTCAAAGAACGTTCATGCGTTAAATATTTGCTAATCTAGACTACTAGCGTATTTGTACAATAAGGTTTGAAATAGCTCCATAGTGGGTAGGTTATATCAAGGAATAATGTGTTCTGCCATCGTAAAAAGAGACTGTCATGTTTGACTTTAAATCGCACCAGTATTACAACAGACTGCACCAATATTATAAAAGGCATCTTTTAAAAAAAGTTCTTTTAGACATTGAATGTTTTGTTTTTGATTCCCTCTCGTCTTTCTTTTTATTTGATTTTAACCTTAAATTTTGTTTCAAAGACTCTTTAGAGCTGAATTTCTCCTCTTCAACGCTTTATTTGATCTTGATCTTTAGTTGGCTATTTATTCTGGATATAGATCTTCAGATTTTCTTCTTAAGGTTTGGTAAAAAAACAATCTCACATAAGTTAATTTGAAAACAAGATGTCTACGACTTTTAAAATAATGGAATGTTCAACATAAACTTAATCATAATAATGATAATAATAATAATAATAATAATAATAATAATAATAATAATAATAATAATAATAATAATAATAAATATGATCATCATCATCATCATCATCATCATCATCATCATCATCATCATCATAATAATAATAATAATAATAATAATAATAATAATAATAATAATAATAATAATAATAATAATGATGATGATAACGACAACACCGAGAACAATCGCTTCGATTGGTAATTAAAGCCCTCCCATCACGGAGAGTTCAGCAAAGACTGTTTTCAGCAAAATACGTCATTATAATGTATCTGATTCAAAATGCTCACACTCGCCACCTCAGTACAGGGTTTTTAATTTGCTCCCCGCTGTTTCTATCTTTTTTAAATGTTTTTTTTCCTTATTAAATGTAAATTTAATCAAGATCGTACAGGATAATTGTACTGTTTATTTTATTAGTGTTCATGAGAGGAGAAGAAAACATCCCCTGAAACCAAGTGTTGTAATGAAACATATTACGTTGTGCGGCTCTCATTATTCTCTATCGATTCTGGAATAGACATGGTTTAGAAACTACATGTAATACCAACCACTGACTATTTCTGAATACAAATTAAAGGTCAACAGCGTGTAGACTAGATGTATTCTTTAAACTTGTGGATTTCGCAACATCTACACAATTATTCGTATTAAATATGTCTTTCTACTCGCTACTGATAATCGCAAACAAGATATACATTTGATTCTGATTGTTGAATGTATTATTTATTTAATTATTTTTTTTTTTTGGTTTAATCACACATTTAGAAAAGGGAAAGAAAAATAATTTATGCCTGCCCTTTTCACATTGGTGTCTTAATTTCTTTTTTCTAAGATATACCCGGTAATAATTTTTTTTGTCCTCATCTGCCGCTAATTTATTGAACACAGCTTGTAGCGTGTAGTAGAGTCACCTATTAGGAAATACTGTCTTTTTTATATCGCCTAAGTTTACAAATAAGTTGAAGTTCTCTCAACTCTATGAGACTTCCGGTGTTAGAACCAGCGGTTAAGTCTTATCCATGATGTGATACCTGTGCTGGGGTCATTGAACCCACTGTGCTCTCTCTCAGATAACAGAACAACACACTGCACAGTCGAGTCTTGCGAGCATTCCATTCCGTGCTTACTGATAACACATATGTGTTCAGGGTGAACAAACTCGTTTAATATATGCTGTTGACTTTAATTGCAATTCCTGAGCTGAACACAGATAATTATGAAATCTGCGCAAAGCAGTGAAGCTTATGCCAAATTTTTACGGACGTAGGTAATACAGTAAAATTATTTTTGGAAGCAATGTCATCGAATTGGTTAAGTGAGATAACGAGAGATAATATTAAGTCTTGCTTCCCGTGGCCTTGGGAGTTGACGCTGGAAACCATCCATGTGTTTATGATAATATATACCGCGACGATTGAGGAAACACGATGAGTGACGTCAGTTTAGAAAGGCAAAGGTCGGCAGTTTGAGGGACCTCGATGGGTCCCGTGACTAAGGATTAGAATGACGAAGCAATTTGAAGATTAAGCATAAGTATTGAAACTAAACAAAATGCTGCTGCTGCTGATGATGATGATGATAATAACAAGAAAGTGACTTTTTAGAGTATATATTGCAATATACAAGACATAGCAGAGGAATGTTCAGTCATGCTGTTTTGCTTAGCGGAAACTGCTCAACACTTTTTTAGACGTGGCAGTCTGACAAAGCCCGCACCGAAAATTACACTTAAGTTCATGTAGGCAAAATAAAATATAACTGATTTGGTCAAAATGGCAATTACGGATCGCGAAACAGTTATAAAAAAAACAACAACAACAAAACATCATCATAATTATTGGTTTTCTCAATGATAGATTTCATCTCTCTCTCTCTCTCTCTCTCTCTCTCTCTCTCTCTCTCTCTCTCTCTCTCTCTCTCTCTCTCTCTCTCTCTCGCCCTCTCCCCCGCTCTCTTTGCCCCTTACAGCATCGTCTTACATTTCTCGTCTCGTTTCTTTTCTTTCAGAAGTGCGAATCTGCCCAAGTCCCGGGAAGTAAAAGTTTCTTAAGTTTAAAAATTAATTCTACTTTCTAGCAGCCTAGAAAGAAAAATCCCTTTGACCACCGAAACCCAAATCTAATGGCTTTGCAGCGAATGACTTATTCATATCAACAGCGCCGTCAGTGCAAGCTTACACTCGTAAACCGGGATATTTTAGGACACGGTGAGGAGCACCAATGGCTGAGAGAGAGAGAGAGAGAAAGAGAGAGAGAGAGAGAGAGAGAGAGAGGGAGAGAGAGAGAGAGGATTTTAAATTAAGATAGAAATCCTTCTATTTAGAACTCTTGATCCCTATTAAAACAGTAATTTTTAAACAAATTTGTTTCGAGCTATGCACAATGTGCAGTTTTCGTGGAAGCCTGCCCATACGAAAGTTTGGTCCCGGGGGGAGAAAATAACTAAGTAAATCGCATAACATTATTAGACACGTACTTGCCCAACTCATACTGATTTAAAAGTTTATTACTTCAGGAAGCTTTGAATTCTTGCGAAAGGTGTCTAAAGGTGCACCGCCTTGCTGGAATTAACGGCTGCCCAATTTTTTTTTTTTAAGCTTACACGATAATGCACATATATTTAAAACGAGCTATCAATAGCCTCGTATTTTATTTTATGAGCTGAGTAATTTCTTCCAGTTTAATAGAAAGACAGAGAGCGGAACACAGCTAACTAATCTTAGTCAGTTTAAAAGAGAGAGTTTGGCAGAAACAACTACTCAACTCAGTCAAACTGTGGGAAAACACCACACGGCTATATCATCTAGGAAATAAACGTGAAATAAGATGAAAAACTGCCATCTGAGCGCATCAAATAAAAAGCTGCCTTTAAATTTGAAACGGTAAGTTTGTCTTATGACTTAGATCTAAATCTAGCGGCCTGGGCCAAAGTTCTGCCCTGTAAGTTGTTAGCTTAAGAGCTTCGCTACCCATTCGTTAAAACACACCACAGGTTTCCTGGTCGTTGACCTCTCTCTCTCTCTCTCTCTCTCTCTCTCTCTCTCTCTCTCTCTCTCTCTCTCTCATGTTAGGCGGTGCCCCGCCCAGAACTAGATCGGTTCACCCCGCAATAAGTTACTGGACACACAGGACAATGTACCACGGTCTACCACGGTAATTCTGAAAAGCAGAGTGCTGCAAAGAGCGACGATCTGTACTGTTATTAAGTCGAGTTAAGATCCTGTATTTAATGGCAAGGTTCACCGAGCTAGGCGCCCGTGCTGTCGGACACGGGGTTAGCCTCTGCGGGGAAGAGTTAAGATCCTGTATTTCATGGCAAGGTTCACCGAGCTAGGCGCCCGTACTGTCGGACACGGGGTTAGCCTCTGCGGGGAAGAGTTAAGATCCTGTATTTCATGGCAAGGTTCACCGAGCTAGGCGCCCGTACTGTCGGACACGGGGTCAGCCTCTGTGACGAAGAGTGAAGGTCCTATATTACGTGGCAAGGTTCACCGAGCTAGGCGCCCGTACTGTCGGACACGGGGTCAGCGTGCGTGAGGAGAGCGTCGATCTAGATCTGAACACAAATTAATGAGGACACACAGATGTCCCGACTGAGCAAGGACTTCAATTTTTCTGTTCTTTCGTTTCTGCGGTTGCCAGGATCGTCCGACATATTAGTTTTGGTCACAACAAACTTCCTTTCCATGACAATAAACATAAAAAAGGGCATCCTACCTCGATTTTTCCTGGCCTACATATAAAAATTTATAACTTCCTGGTTAATTTTCTACTGAGATTTAAGCCAACAAATTTTTCAAGTTTCTTAATGGGTAAAAATGGAGAAACTAAGGCAGTTTTAACTAAATTCCGATCTGAAATCGGCGCCTCCCTATATAGGCTAAGGAACTACTATCTTTCATTAACATAATTTAAAAATAAATCACTAAAGTAATATGAGGCATCCATAAACTTACTCTGTAAATGTATTTAAATACATGACTCCAAAATAAAAAAAAGATGCACCTGATGCCAAATCTTTCCATACATATCGAGATTCTAGATCTAGACTTAGATCTAGTTAGTATACAGATCTAGATCTAGATCTAGTATGTCTGATTAAAACGCCGAAGCAGTGACTATTGTGCCTTTTACTGAAGCGCCGAAGTGCCTGTCTGTGTATCTGTCCGTTCCTTAATTTGTGGATCTGAATGGTTATTAGATCTAAGTCTAGTTAAGATCCTGTATTACATGGCTAGGTTTACCGAGCTCGGCGCCCGTACTGTCGGACACGGGGTCAGCTTGCTAGCTAGGAGAGCTTCGATCTATGCAGTTATTAGATGCAGCTAAGATCCTCTGTCTTCAGGTTCACGGAGCTAGGCGCCCGTACTGTCGGATACGGGGTCAGCTTGCTAGCTAGGAGAGCTTCGATCTATGCAGTTATTAGATGCAGCTAAGATCCTCTGCCTTCAGGTTCACGGAGCTAGGCGCCCGTACTGTCGGATACGGGGTCAGCTTGCTAGCTAGGAGAGCTTCGATCTATGCAGTTATTAGATGCAGCTAAGATCCTCTGTCTTCAGGTTCACGGAGCTAGGCGCCCGTACTGTCGGATACGGGGTTAGCTTGCTAGCTAGGAGAGCTTCGATCTATGCAGTTATTAGATGTAGCTAAGATCCTCTGTCTTCAGGTTCACGGAGCTAGGCGCCCGTACTGTCGGATACGGGGTTAGCTTGCTAGCTAGGAGAGCTTCGATCTATGCAGTTATTAGATGTAGCTAAGATCCTCTGTCTTCAGGTTCACGGAGCTAGGCGCCCGTACTGTCGGATACGGGGTTAGCTTGCTAGCTAGGAGAGCTTCGATCTATGCAGTTATTAGATGCAGTTAAGATCCTCTGTCTTCAGGTTCACGGAGCTAGGCGCCCGTACTGTCGGATACGGGGTTAGCTTGCTAGCTAGGAGAGCTTCGATCTATGCAGTTATTAGATGCAGTTAAGATCCTCTGTCTTCAGGTTCACGGAGCTAGGCGCCCGTACTGTCGGATACGGGGTTAGCTTGCTAGCTAGGAGAGCTTCGATCTATGCAGTTATTAGATGCAGCTAAGATCCTCTGTCTTCAGGTTCACGGAGCTAGGCGCCCGTACTGTCGGATACGGGGTTAGCTTGCTAGCTAGGAGAGCTTCGATCTATGCAGTTATTAGATGCAGCTAAGATCCTCTGTCTTCAGGTTCACGGAGCTAGGCGCCCGTACTGTCGGATACGGGGTTAGCTTGCTAGCTAGGAGAGCTTCGATCTATGCAGTTATTAGATGCAGCTAAGATCCTCTGTCTTCAGGTTCACGGAGCTAGGCGCCCGTACTGTCGGACACGGGGTCAGCTTGCTAGCTAGGAGAGCTTCGATCTATGCAGTTATTAGATGCAGCTAAGATCCTCTGACTTCAGGTTCACGGAGCTAGGCGCCCGTACTGTCGGACACGAGTCACAATGTGTACACGCCGAGTTACTACGACCTCTGATGATGCACAGGTCATGCAGTATCGACCTTTTTATTTCTGATGCTGCATTATATTAGCTCCGTGTCTAGTGTTTGGAGAGGCGGGTTGTCAGTAGAGTCAATCTAGACCAGTGGTTCTTAACCTGGGTTCGATCGAACCCTTGGGGTTCGTTGGGTCGATCTCTGGGGTTCTACAGGGCCAGTAAAAAACATATCTATGTCTTGAATCTGAAAATATAAATCATATTTTATTTTTCATGAGAGAGAGGTTCGGTGAATCCGCATATGAGACTGGTGTGGTTCAGTGCATCCAAAAAGGTTGAGAACCACTGGTCTAGGCTTTCTACTTGTTGCCTCTAGCTCTCTCGAGGAATTGGTTTGAAATTTTTGATGTTTGTGTATAGTACGGAAATAAAGAGGGCCGAAGCGTGCCTTTATTTCTCTCATACCCATTTCGCTCTTTCTTTCTTTCTTTTACTCCACATCCGCCCATTACTCCACATTTCTTCTTAACCCGCCTGCTTCTCTTCATGATAAGTTTCTTCTTCTCTTTTTTTTTTCACTTTAGTCACATCTCTTATTCTCTACTTTCTCCCCAAACCCTCTTCAATCCTCTTCCCCTCCCCTCCCCTTTTTTCCCCCATACACACATACACACACATACACACACACATACACACACACACACACACACTCTCTCTCTCTCTCTCTCTCTCTCTCTCTCTCTCTCTCTCTCTGTGTCCCTCTCGCTTTTAGTCGGAAGAAAGTAAAACCTTTCAGCGTCCCTAGAAGACCTGAAATATTTAACTTTACAGGCCTGTTCCCGGCTTTTGGTCAGAGACCACAACTGATGCACACCATTTATTTTCGCGGCCGTGTTTGATGTGTAACGATCACCTTGAATTAGCGCTCCGTCTCAGCGCGCACACCGAACAACCGTTAACTATCGAACGCCTGCCCTCTGGGGAACTTCAGTGGCACCTACTAGGTACACTTTGCTGGGGTTGTGTGTGATTTGTGGGAGGGGGAAGGAAGAGAGAGAGATGGGTTCTTTTTCACATTTCGCTTTAAAGCTTTAAAAAATACTGTTCATGGAACATAATTCATTGCCAGTTTGCAAAATAAATACCCTAAATGAAAATAATTATTCCTTTGTGAAAACTAAGTAGATATCAGATCAATTGCAAGAGTGCTATGGGATATAAATCTTATAAAAACAATTATCCATTAACGAAACTCGCGAAAATATAGTTTTTTAGTCGGTGCCTTATTTCCCTCTCACTATACTTAACTCTTTTTCATTCCTTCCCTCCCTCAAATCCTGTCGCCTTATCTATTTATCTTTTCCTCGTTGAGGTTGGATCTAAACGACTCTTTTCTGTTTCTATTAGTCCCCCCCCTTTATTATTATTATTATTATTA
>JAWDGP010002724.1:42500-67500 GCA_033675545.1 Elysia crispata | reverse complement strand
GGGACTTGCCTCGTGAAGGCATTGTGTAGCTCGTGTAAAGGGCAGCAGTGACAAACAACAGAATAGGGCTGGGACTTGTCTCGTGAAGGCATTGTGTAGCTCGTGTAAAGGGCAGCAGTGACAAACAACAGAATAGGGCTGGGACTTGTCTCGTGAAGGCATTGTGTAGCTCGTGTAAAGGGCAGCAGTGACAAACAACAGAATAGGGCTGGGACTTGCCTCGTGAAGGCATTGTGTAGCTCGTGTAAAGGGCAGCAGTGACAAACAACAGAATAGGGCTGGGACTTGCCTCGTGAAGGCATTGTGTAGCTCGTGTAAAGGGCAGCAGTGACAAACAACAGAATAGGGCTGGGACTTGCCTCGTGAAGGCATTGTGTAGCTCGTGTAAAGGGCAGCAGTGACAAACAACAGAATAGGGCTGGGACTTGTCTCGTGAAGGCATTGTGTAGCTCGTGTAAAGGGCAGCAGTGACAAACAACAGAATAGGGCTGGGACTTGTCTCGTGAAGGCATTGTGTAGCTCGTGTAAAGGGCAGCAGTGACAAACAACAGAATAGGGCTGGGACTTGTCTCGTGAAGGCATTGTGTAGCTCGTGTAAAGGGCAGCAGTGACAAACAACAGAATAGGGCTGGGACTTGCCTCGTGAAAGCATTGTGTAGCTCGTGTAAAGGGCACCAGTGACAAACAACAGATTAGGGCTGGGACTTGTCTCGTGAAGGCATTGTGTAGCTCGTGTAAAGGGCAGCAGTGACAAACAACAGATTAGGGCTGGGACTTGTCTCGTGAAGGCATTGTGTAGCTCGTGTAAAGGGCAGCAGTGACAAACAACAGAATAGGGGTGGGACTTGCCTCGTGAAGCAGATCAGTGTCTTGAGGGGATGGGATAAACTAGCGGAATGGCATGAACAATGAAGCCTTGGGCACGGCAACTGCTGGTGTTGCTGCAGCTGTTCTTGCTGTTACCGGCGCTGTTGTTACCGCATCTGTATATATGTATTATATAAACTGCTACTCCTTCTTTCATTACTGCAACAACAACAGCAACAAAAAGAACAATTGCTGCTGCTACTGCTACTATTACTAGTATATCATCATCATCAACAACAACTACAACAACAACAACAACAACAACTACTACTACTACTACTACTACTACTACTACTACTACTACTACTACTACTACTACTACTACTACTACTACTACTACTACTACTACTACTACTACTACTACTACTACTACTACTACTACTACTACTACTACTACTACTACTACTACTACTACTACTACTACTACTACTACTACTACTACTACTACTACTACTACTACTACTACTACTACTACTACTACTACTACTACTACTACTACTACTACTACTACCACTACTACTACTACAACTACTACTACTACTACTACTACTACTACTACTACTACTACTACTACTACTACTACTACCTCTATTATTATGCTTATTATTTTTATTATTATAATTGTTATTATTATTATTATTATTATTATTATTATTATTATTATTATTATTATTATTATTATTATTATTATTATTATTATTATTATTCTTCTTCTTCTTCTTCTTCTTCTTCTTCTTCTTCTTCTTCTTCTTCTTCTTCTTCTTCTTCTTCTTCTTCTTCTTCTTCTTCTTCTTCTTCTTATTATTATTATTATTATTATTATTACTACTATTATTATCATTATTATGATTATTATTATTATTATTATTATTATTATTATTATTATTATTATTATTATTATTGTTATTATTATTATTATTACTATTTTTTATTATCATTGTTATTTTTGTATTGTTGTTGCTGTTGTTGTTGTTGTTTTTATTGTTGTTGTTGTTGTTGTTCTTCTTCTTCTCTTCTTCTTCTCATTACTACTATTATTGTTGTTATGATATTTTCCTCGTGGACCAACTCGTCTCCTTCTCCCCCGAGTCCCTCCTGACAGCGCAACACGTCGTTGCTGGATGTACAAGAGTCCTGGCAATCCTAGCGAAGCATTAAAGCATTAAACCCAGTTACCAATCAACTATCAATCTGGCAATACCGGGCTTGGTATCCCCTCCAAATTAATACCTTATGACCTATTAAATGTTCAGTCTCCCAACACTTCTTCTCCTCTTTACGAAACACCTTTCACTAGAAAATGCACATCTTAACAAAAAAAAAACAAAAAACACTCTGATAATTAATCAGAGAGGTGGGAGGAGGGGTATCACGTGACCACAATGTCAATACCTCATTATGTCGCTTGCCCGTGTGCTCATCGACCAGGCCCCAATCGAAGTGTTTATATCTGAGTGGGACTGGGTGCTCTGTATCGATTGACTGACGGGGTCCACGGAGGACTAGAATTGTCTTGAGAGATAAGTAGAACCGATCTCCCCCTCCCCCCCCCTTCCACCCTCCACACACACACACACACACTATCTGTCGTTATGTGTCTCCCTCTCTTTATCCCCCCCCCCTCCCTTCTGCCATTACTCTTTTCTCTGTATACTATTTATCCTATCTCATTTGTTCAGTTTAATGAGTCGGATGACCTTTAAATAATTCCTCTTTATACCTATACCAGCCCTTTATTCCTTCGCTTTTATTTTTTTCCCTCCCTTATCCTACCCGTGTTGTTAAAGGAAAAAAAAAAAAAAGAAAAGTTAATTAAATGAGATCGATCGCTGTAGAACTTATGGAAGGTTGTTCGAAAGAGGGAGAATCACATTCGCCCGATGGAACCATTATAGAAAAAAACAATCTGGAAAGAACGGCATTTAATGGTACCAGTGAAAAAATGGTCTTTGTGGTAGGTGCAAAAACACTTGCAAGAAAACCTGTCATATTAAAAAGCACCCATGAATTATGGTCACTGAAGACCATTCCTGAAAGAAAAACACTTGCAAGAAAACCTGTCATATTAAAAAGCACCCATGAATTATGGTCACTGAAGACCATTCTTGAAAGGAAAGCACTGAAAAGCACCAGAAATAGAAGGTCATTTAAGTGTACCCGAAAAGAAGGTCACTGAAAACCACTCTTGAAAGAAGAACACTGAAAAACTCCAGAAGTAGAAGGTCATTGAAAATCACCGCCACTCCAAAGAAAAAAAAAAAAAAAAAAGAAAAATTGAACGATTTGCTGTACACAGTACCCACCAAAAAGAAACTGTGGCAAAAAGCTCAAAGGATTTTTGCTGACGCCGGATTTTCCGTTCAGTTGTCACAACAAAAATTGGGCATCGTTGAGTCAAATCAGAACCGAGGCCGAAACAAAAAGTTAACTCTGTATTTTATAGCCTAATTAAATTATTACCTCCCTTTATTTATTGTTTTTTAAATATATTTACTGAGTTTTTTTTTTTTTTTTATTAGAGAAAATGCTATAAGACCAATCGATGCAAATACAAATGTCAACACTTGGAATTTTTCTTCGTGCCAGACTTTGAGAAAAACTTGGGAAACGTTAAGCAATTAAGAACTGCAACCCACGCATACTTCCACAATATTGCGGGCTGCCCGATCCGTGTTGGATTGTATAGAATTAGAAGTGTGTGTGGAAGCAGAGTTTGAACAACCTCCAGTGTATTCTAGATAGATCTACACAGAGACGCTTTAGTTGAGGGAATTAAAACTTGTGTTTCTGTAAAACAGAGTGGGCAAAGACTGTAAAGACCGACGAGTACGACACAAAGTGTCTTTAGGATACATTCATCTGTGGTGGAGGTCCAGGGTAGGTGGAAATACGGGGGATGTAAGGGGGGATAGAGAGAGAGAGAGGGAGAGAGAGAGAGAGAAAGAGAGAGAGAGGGAGAGAGAGTGAGAAAGAAAGAGAGAGAGAGTGAGACAGAGTGAGACAGAGAGAGAGAGAGAGAGAGAGAGAGAGAGAGAGAGAGAGAGAGAGAGAGAGAGAGAGAGAGAGAGATTTTGTTTGGGAGGAGAGAAATGTGAAGGATGAAAACAAAAGTCAGTGTAACATAATTATAACTTTCAGCCTTCTAAAGCAGCCTAGACTAATAACTTGAGGCTGGCCTTAACTTTAGACCGGTCTTAGTTTACTGTGCCTTAGACCCATTTACCTCTTTCCCTCCTTTACAAAGCCTACCAGTCCAACATACTCATATACGCAAGTCCGGCTTATTCTCAAGACTAGTTTAAATCCGCATTATTTTCGGACCATTTACTCTTTTTTTTTTATTTCTATTTCCCCCCAGCTATTATAAGTCAACAGGAGACAGATAGCGACAATTTTTGAACAATAATAAAAAGTTGACCCTCCCCAAGCTGTGTCATCACCACTAGATTCGTTTCCTGCGTGGAGCGTCTATTAGACCCGACCTCTGCTGACTGGATCCTGGTTTTTGTTTTTGTTTTGTTTTTTTCCCTATTTCTTCTTTTTAAATGGAAAGAGCGAAACTCCTGATCAGGATACTTTTTGTTTTGTAACGGTCAAGGTCAGCGGAAGATAAATACATAGCAGAGATACAAGGGGAGAGAGAGAGAGAGAGAGAGAGAGAGAGAGAGAGAGAGAGAGAGAGAGAGAGAGAGAGAGAGAGAGAGAGAGAGAGAGAGAGAGAGTGATGGTTAGGGCAAATGAGATAGAGATAATTGGTTATGCAGATAGGTAGAAAGAGAGAAAGACAAGGGAAATGGACCAAAAAATGTCCATTCTGTACCTTCCCGATTTTTTTTTTTTTTTAATTACTACACCGTTCAGACACTTAGAAGAAACCTATGAACTCCCGTAAAATAGTGCCTAAACGTGCACTCAGTGGGCGGCGTTTACACCTTGATGATAACGAATGTTAATAAGGATCTATAAATAGATATGAATTTGTATCTAAAAACAAATGAGCTGTCTTATCTCATTACTGCAGAGAGACGAAGGTTAGGACATCTTGAATCGGACTAGATACAGTACACTCAGGGTCCATAAACTTAATGATTAAATCATGCAAATAAGACGATTGGTAGCTCAGGTTGTTGTTTTTTTCCCCCTCCCTCCACCACAATATAATGATGCCAGCAAGAGCTGTTGTTATGATCTCCCCCATCTGGTAGTGAACATGATAACAATCATTTACTATCCGAGCAGAAACTGGGAGTGCACTGATTTAAATTTGCATTGGATTTCCATTTCCAGGAATGGAAAGAGATAATTATAGGCGAGATTAATCACGTGACAGAATTTAGCCAATTAGAAAGGTCTTGATATGCCAGTGACCTTGAATCAAGTTCAACCTAATACTTATCATGTAATGGAATATGGTTAGGAAGGTTATAATTTTTTGCTTTAATTTATGTATTTATGTATTTTTTTTTTTTTTTTTTGGCTTCATTTTAAGTAACTTTTTTGTTCATACTGTAGCACATGTTTTAATGTAGCCTGGGTTATCTTGCATGAACATTCTTGATTCCTAGATCATGGAAACAGTTTGACAGGTAAACAATTGTTTGGTGATTCACTTGGATGAACATTCTTGATTCGTAGATCATGGAAACAGTTTGACAGGTAAACAATTGTTTGGTGATTCACTTGGATGAACATTCTTGATTCCTAGATCATGGAAACAGTTTGACAGGTAAACAATTGTTTGGTGATTCACTTGGACACAACATTGCAGGAATCGCTCCCCAAGTCCCTGCTTTTAGTCGTAGTTGATTTTGCAGATAGGAAAGGAGAGATTGATTTTCTTCTTCTTCTTCTTCTTCTTCTTCTTCTTCTTCTTCTTCTTCTTCTTCTTCTTCTTCTTCTTCTTCTTCTTCTTCTTCTTCTTCTTTTCCTACCCTCCCTCTATCTCTCTCTTCTCTCTCTCTTCCCTTTTCCCCCTCTTCTACTTTCTCTAGCCTCAGGTCATGATCCCCGCATTCTTCTCCCGAAGTCTATATTTATATCAAAAAGCAAACAAAACTGAGTATAGATACAGTCTGGGGATATTCATCAGTCAAAACTAATTAGCTAAGGGAGAACCGTCCTAGGAGGATGATGGTCAGAAGACTAGAGTTCCGCGGTAGAGCATTAATGCTCTCTACACCCCCTCCTGTGTCCATTCCGCCACACACACACACACACACACACACGTCACCACTGCCGACCAGTTACCCACGTTCTAATGACCTCGAAACCTTTCTGTCTGTAGGCTGTGTGACTTTGCCAGGAAAAAAGGAGCAAAAAAAGTCGCACTTTTCTCACCAATCTTCTGTGGACGACTGGGCGGCCGCTCCACGACTGAACTCAATAGCTGACTTGTTTTCCCACAGTGCAACATTGTGCGCTTAGGCAGGCCAGGTTGGTGCAAGTACCACGGTGATCCTCGACACCTCACGTGATCTACTTCCCCTTTTAGCAGATTATAGTGCTTTCCCCCCTCCCTCCCTCTCTATCGATGCGATATGTAATATTCCCCAAGTCTGTTTTTAGAATGTATTTCTTCCGTGAATACTAGCCTGCAGTGTTTATATCAGGCCCCGCTCGTTTATTACCGACGGTGGTGGTATCCGAACCCGTCCAAGCGCCCCCTCTGCGGTTATCGAGGCGGAAGCTCTGACAGACTGATGGTACTGCCCCAGAGCTACTAACGGGCGCCTCGGGTTTTGTTTCTTTTTTGTTTTGTTTTGTGGCGAATCATCAACTCTGCAGCCGTTGTGCGTGGCTTGTGCAGATGACAGACCCTCGCTTGAGGGTGTTTTTGATCAGTCAATAATGCAATACTATTGATTGGTCTGCTGGTCTCGATAAGTAAAGCGCAAACAGTAATCGTATGACCTTCTTTCTCTCTGTCTGTATGTCTGTAAGTCTGGCTCTCTCTTTCTGTGTCATTATGTCTGTCTGTCTGCCTGTCTCTGTCTCTCTCTGTTTTTTGTCTATAAGTCTGTCTGTCTGCCCCCCTCTCCCTCCTCGTCCTCTCTCTCTCTCTCACAGAAAAGAAAACTCTTGGTACTGTCTGTACCCGTATTTATTGTTTGTGAGATACGAGCGACTTGTAAGAAAACGAGGAAAAAATAATCCCGAAAAAAACCCCACAAAACAAAATAAAAACAACAAAACAAAACAAACAAACAAAAAAAAAAACGCCTTCGTTCATCTCAGACCGATCCTGTCCTTGAGAAACAACTTAAAAAAAATCCAAATAAGTTTTAGCAATTATGCAGAAATCCCGTATAATCGTGTTATTTTCACTCTACCACTTTTCCGAGGAATAATCGAATCGGCTTTTTAAGGCCAAAAAGAAAAAAAAAATATTTTGCTCGTTTCGTTTAATTTTCAAAGTCGTCACCATTGCAAGTAACAAGAAAAAAAATTTCAAAACAAAAACAAAACAAAACAAAAGCATAATTATGTTTATAACTAGATTTGTATTCACTACCCGTATTGAAAGATAGTGGTACATCATATTATTTTAGTGGTTAAGCCCTAGTATTATCGTAGTCCAGGGCTTAGCAAAAGAGAACGTAGAAACATCACAAAATGTTTGACGTTACAGTTATCATATTTGAACGACCACTTCATGACATTGTCGTGCCTTTATTTTTTCTGATAAACTCTTATCTTATCTGCGGCGTGTAATATCCTCAATGTCAGACCCATTTCAGTTACGTTTCCTGCCGCGGTAGCGTTGCGCAGGGCTCTTCTCTCTACACACTCATGCCACTGTGTTTACACACCGGGATCTTTAGATCTAGATATTAGATGTAGATCTAGATCTAGACTATAGATGTGGGCTCGGAGTCAGTGTGCAGCTGCTGTTGTGTACATAGTGCGCACCAAAGCATGCACCGTGCTCTGTGCCATTGCGTTATTGATTCAGTGTGCAGACTGCAGAGTCGGGTCGTGCGCTCCCTAGCCTAGTTCTTCCCACACGTGTGTAGAAAATAATAATAATAAAAAAAAACCAACCCAGGACTGAACTTGGCCGTGTACCTGTGACCTTGAACAGCAAAACGGCGCCAAGCAGTAGATTTCCTTTAGTTGCAGCAACGCAACCAAGTCGATTTGTTAGTCCAGCTAAAAATAGTCAAAGTAACAACTTGGGCCGCACAGGAGACTAAATGTTGGTCGAAAAAATATTCTTGTAGGCCGAAGTATATTCGGTTAGCTCGTATATTTCGCACTTTACAGCGCCTCGAAGACGATGCACTAGCAGCCATGTTGGTAACGTCTAGTGAGCATTTCTTCCCTTTTATCTTTAACTGTTTTTCTGTACGTTTTGTAAAGATTGTTTTGCTATAATGAAGTGCTTGTAATGTTTAAAAAAGGTAGCAAGACAATGGCGTACAAAAACGGTGTTATTATTCGGTTTCTTTCACATCAAAAACCGCTTGAAGTCTTGGCCAACCTGAGCTTAAAAAGGCACATTCTCATAAAACATGTCATGAAATAATACTCGCATCCTAAGAGCTATCGGGTTTTTTTTTTTTTATAGCGATCAGAAGACTATGGCCACACACTTTCATTATTGATAGCAATATTTTATTATTTGTATTAAGACAAAAGAAGTGTTAAGTGTTTTGCGTTGTCGAGGAAGCTGTGAAACTGATGTTATTGCACCTTGTTGCGCCATAGTGCGGTCGAGTGTAAAGGGCGAAAAGTGCTGTGTTGTTAGGTATAGGAAGTCGAACTGTAGAAAATGTATTGTTTATCCTTTTGCTTTGAAAAACTATATTCTCACGATAACCCATCATTTCAGCCAGCAAGCGGCTCACCTGCCCTATCTGGATCTAACGTCGGTTTTGCTCTTTGAGTATCATTAAGTCACTGAGTCACCAACATTCAGATAAAACCGTGCCTATAGAATAAATTGTTTTTTTTTTTAATGCCCGGTTTAGTAACGGACATTGACCCCGTGACCTCTAATAGTGCAGACAAACCAAGCGCAGTAGTCATGACGTGAGAGTGGCCCCGTTCAGCATCAATGCTTGGAAATTTTTTTTTTATTATTTTTTTTTTTTTTTTTGGGGGGGGGAAGGGGGAGGAGAGAGATAGATAGATAGATAGATAGATAGATAGATAGAAAGAGAGAGAGAGAGAGAGAGAGAGAGAGAGAGAGAGAGAGAGAGAGAGAGAGAGAGAGAGAGAGAGAGAGAGAGAGAGAGAGAGAGAGAGAGAGAGAGAGAGAGAGAATGGATGATTTTTTTTTGCCCCTAACCTGAAATCCACAACTTCCAACGAATTTTTCGACTGCTTAAACTAGATAAAACAATCTTGCTACGATTTGAAAGCTAATTTTGTGATACAGGCACAACTATACCACACACTTATATGTATACACTGCCACACATTTACACCCAGCTCACACCTTGTTAGCAGCGAGTGGAGCTCGGGGTTGTGATTTATTTACACTATACTTTCTGGTATTGATCCATGATTCCCTCCTCCCCCCCCCCCCCCTCCCTGCATCTTCCCCAGCCTATTGATCAATGCTTATGTACCCGTCACGGTACTTTCTCTCTCTCTCTCTCTCTCTCTCTTTCTGTATCTCTTTCTCCGTCTGTTTCTTTCATGTCTGTCTGTCTGTCTACCTCCCTGTGTGGTCTGACTGTCTATATCTCTTTCTGTCCATCGCTCTTTGTCTGTCGTCTCTCTCTCTCTCTCTCTCTCTCTCTCTCTCTCTCTCTCTCTCTCTCTCTCTCTCTCTCCTCCTCCTCCCCGCCCCCTCCCCTTTTCCGCTTCCAACCGTCATTTACTTTTATCTCTAATTTAGAGCAATGCTCTTAGGGGAAAAAATGTGCTGAGTAAACGTTGCATTAATTTGAGTTCGTTGTCTCTGGAACAACCTCCGGGGCTTTGACCAGGTTTGTTTTTTTGTTGTTTTCTTTTTCTCTTTTTCTTTCTTCCTTTCTTTTCTTTTCTTTTCTTTTTTTTTTTTTTTTTTTTTTTTTTAAATATATCATTTCTACGCCCCTATCATACGCCCTTTCGTTTCGTTGCTTGAGTGTGGATGTAGATCTAGCTGTCGATATATCCATGACAGAGAAAGAAGCCGCGTCTGCTGTGAGGCAGAATAATAGCGCGAAATGCACCACTGGTGTAATTCTGTGCGCACCACTTCACAAGGAATTTCATTTTTGGAACGGACAGAAGATCAAGTTATCAGAATAGGTGGCTAATTTTGAAAAAAAAAAAAGAAAAAAAAAAGAAAGGAAAAATACCAATCATATATTTAGATCCTTTTAAACATTTCAGGTGGTGTAAGTTAAGTTGTAAGGCAGTGAACGTTTCGGGAATATTCATAACCTAGAAAAAAACGTTTAAAGGTTTCTACAAATAGACTTGGAAAGTGTAGAATGAGCTTATTTCTCAGGTTTACAGTCATATTTTTAAAGTAAGTTTGCTTCACATCTAGGTATTAAAAAAAATAACTTACATTATACCGGTAATCGTTTGTTCTAGAAAAATATGTGGGTATTATCACTTTCTCCTGTTTTGTCTCTCTGTCACTCTCTCTCTCTCTCTCATTAACACACACACACACACTCACACTCTCAGCATGTTGTTTGATCTCCGTCTCTTACATTCTCACGAAATCATTTTTAAAACTTTCCTCCCCTCCCCTCCCATCCACCACATTATATCTTCTCTTTGCGTCCTCTGACACACACACACACACACACTCTCTCTCTCCCCACACACCTCTCCTATACTCATCGTATTTTAATGATCAACATCGGAAATTGATATCCGCGAACTCGCCCACGTTGGCAACAAGAAACAAATTATTGCTCTCTCAGCTTTTGTTTCCACAGATGATTAGCTTTAGATCTCTCTCTCTCTCTCTCTCTCTCCTCTCTCCTCTGTCTCTGTCTCTTCTCTCTCCTCTGTCTCTTCTCTCTCTCTCTCTCTCTCTCTCTCTCTCTCTCTCTCTCCATCGCTCCCCCTCCATATTTATCTGTTTATCTCCCTCCACACCCTCTCTATCTATCTGTCCCTGTCTCCTTCTGACTTTCTCCATCTCTCTATTTATCTCTCCCGATTTCTCATTCTACCTCTATATCTGTTTACCATTCTATTTCTCTATTTCTATGGCTCTGTCTAACGGCCTTAATGGACATACAACTCAGTATAACACTAGTTATTTCTCATCTTGATCTTTCTGTCAATCCCTCACTTCCACCTCTCTGCATGTCTCTTCCTCATCACTCGCATTCTCTCTCCTCCCCCCGTTTATTCCTTTCTTTCTCTCTCTCTCTTTCTTTCTTTCTCGCTTTATCATCCCTTAAGCTTTTTCTTTCACTCCTTCTGTTTCCTCCAACCGCTTAACACTATGTTTTACGCAGAAAATATTTCTCATCACATTTTTTTCTAATTCTAATTTTACTTCGCAAATGAAACAGACACTTAGAAGATATTTTTATTCTGTCTTTCTTAAAAAAGAACTATTCAGTTTTGAAATTAGACCTCAACAAAATCTTTATCATATCTCGGATTCTTGATTGTACAACAAAAACAAAAAAACAAAACAAAACGGTAAACAGACACAGACACAGACACAAGAAGAGACAACAGGGGAAATTTTGCACAACAATACGTCATGAGCAAATAAGAAAAAAACAGATTGAGTAAAAGAGTAAAAAAAAAGAAAGAAAGAAAGATGAATAGAGACAAAATTCAAACGACGCATCATCACTTATTTTGCAACAAATCATTGGCATTGCGCAAGTATGAGGCAAGTCGACGCCACAAAGTGAGTAAATAAATGCCTTTATTAAAAATCTGGAAAGTAAAGACAAAAATAAATGAAAGTCTCGCTGGATTTTGAAATTTAACTCGGCCTGTCGTGTAGAAGATTTCAAAACTTCCCCAGTCAACAATGGCGGTAAGATTGATGCTGTCGTGTCGTCGAAGTAGGTCTCACCGCCTCGCACCCTCACCTGCCCCACGAAAACATGACAAAGATGGACTGTATGTTTACTTATCGCCATGGGGCCGGAAGGGCCAATACTTCGTCTCTACTTATCTAATTTTTTTCATAAGTCAGTCAGATCATTGTTCAGATTACCTGAGCCAATCATTGACACATTTTGGCTGTATGAGATCCATTGTTCAGACTACCTGAGCCACTCACTGACACATTTTAGCTGTATGAGATCCATTGTTCAGACTACAGGAGCCACTCATTGACACATCTTGGCTGTATGAGATATATTGTTCAGACTACAGGAGCCACTCATTGACACATCTTGGCTGTATGAGATATATTGTTCAGACTACCTTAGCCACTTATTGACACATCTTGGCTGTATGAGATCCATATTTCAGACTACCTTAGCCACTTATCGGCACATTTGGCTGTATGAGATCCATTGTTCAGACTACCTTAGCCACTTATTGACACATTTTGGCTGTATGAGATCCATATTTCAGACTACCTGAGCCACTCATTGACACATTTTGGCTGTATGAGATCCATTGTTCAGACTACAGGAGCCACTCATTGACACATCTTGGCTGTATGAGATCCATTGTTCAGACTACAGGAGCCACTCATTGATCCATCTTGGCTGTATGAGATATATTGTTCAGACTACAGGAGCCACTCATTGACACATCTTGGCTGTATGAGATATATTGTTCAGACTACAGGAGCCACTCATTGACACATCTTGGCTGTATGAGATCCATTGTTCAGACTACAGGAGCCACTCATTGATCCATCTTGGCTGTATGAGATATATTGTTCAGACTACAGGAGCCACTCATTGACACATCTTGGCTGTATGAGATATATTGTTCAGACTACAGGAGCCACTCATTGACACATCTTGGCTGTATGAGATATATTGTTCAGACTACAGGAGCCACTCATTGACACATTTTGGCTGTATGAGATCCATTGTTCAGACTACAGGAGCCACTCATTGACACATTTTGGCTGTATGAGATCCATTGTTCAGACTACAGGAGCCACTCATTGATCCATCTTGGCTGTATGAGATATATTGTTCAGACTACAGGAGCCACTCATTGACACATTTTGGCTGTATGAGATATATTGTTCAGACTACAGGAGCCACTCATTGACACATCTTGGCTGTATGATATACATGAACGCTGAGAGATAGATAGATAGATAGATAGATAGATAGATAGATAGATAGAGAGAGAGAGAGAGAGATAGATAGATAGATAGATAGATAGATAGATAGATAGATAGAGAGAGAGAGAGAGAGAGAGAGAGAGAGAGAGAGAGTGAGTGAGAGAGTGAGTGTGTGTGTGTGTGTGTTCTAGTACCGCGCATGAAACAGATTGCACCAGAAACAGGTGTCAGACCTAATAAGTAATTTGCGTAACCCTGGTTGTTTGGCATGACAGAGGCCAAAACATACTTTATTCGCGTGTTATGCAAATGACGCGTAAAATCAGAGCACATTCAGAAGGTATAGAGTATAAAACTATTCCTCTCTAGAATTGAGTCGATCCTGAAACGAGAAAAGTTACATCTTTTCTCCCAACCAACTTACACATTATTCGTATCGAACCCTTTAATAATGAGAAAAGAAAGAGGGCCAAAAAGAAAAGTGGGGCGGTTATAGGTTGATTACATTTTGAGTATTTTACAAGTACAAACCTTTAGTCTAACATGAGCTGCAGTTCTCGGAAAACAATTTTCCAACCAGCAACGAAATCGTCTACATCAACAGCAGCAGCAGCAACAACAACAAGAATTAATGAAAACAAAGACGACAAAGGGTAGCCTTAGTTCAGACGCAACATTTTTCAAAAAAAACTACAATGATACATAATTATCCATATTTACCTTTATTTCTATTTCCTTTAATCATCACAATCAAGGTGTATAATAATCACAAGCTATCACCTTTAATCATCACAATCAAGGTGTATAATAATCACAAGCTATCATCGTATAGTGGCCGGTGTGAATCAATCTACCTAAAACATGTGCTTGTGTGTAACGAGTTCGCACGAAGGATTTTACGTGGGCGCAGCCATGTAGCAAGAATCTATGGCTCTTCCAGTTTTATATTATTAATATTCTTTTTGAAGTGTTAGGTCTGTCAGCTTGTAGCTGTTAACAATTTAGGGTGATGCTTGCTTTAATAACGTTTGTTTGAAATCTTTTGGTGCATGCAGTTGAAAAGCGATTTGAGGTTCTGTAAGTCGCTCAATAAATTGTATTATTATTGTTGTTGTTATTATTATCATCATCATCATCATCATCATCATCATCATCATTGTCATTACATCATGATGATTATCATCATCATCATCATCATCATCGTCATTATTATTTTTATTATTATTATTATTATTATTATTATTATTATTATTATTATTATTATTATTATTATTATTATTATTATTATTATTATTATTATTATTTTCTATCTGTATACACATTAATTTCATGCCTAGAAAGTAACGTTATGTTGTATTCGATATATGTATGTGCAGCCAAACATTTCTGAAGTTTAAGTTTATTTCTAGAAGTTTAGATCGCAGACTCCAGTCTATGCCGTATTGAGTAATGGACGCAGCAGCTAGCACTATCAAGCTATCAAGTTTGAGTTTATTTCTAGAAGTTTAGATCGCAGTTCTGTTCTATACCGTATAGAGTAATGGACGCAGCAGCTAGCACTATCAAGCTATCAAGTTTGAGCTTATTTCTAGAAGTTTAGATCGCAGACTCTAGTCTATACCGTATTGAGTAATGGACGCAGCAGCTAGCACCATCAAGCTATCAAGTTTGAGCTTATTTCTAGAAGTTTAGATCGCAGACTCTCGTCTATACCGTATTGAGTAATGGACGCAGCAGCTAGCACCATCAAGCTATCAAGTTTGAGCTTATTTCTAGAAGTTTAGATCGCAGACTCTCGTCTATACCGTATTGAGTAATGGACGCAGCAGCTATCACCATCAAGCTATCAAGTTTGAGTTTATTTCTAGAAGTTTAGATCGCAGACTCTCGTCTATACCGTATTGAGTAATGGACGCAGCAGCTATCACCATCAAGCTATCAAGTTTGAGATGATAAGAACATTGCAATGATTCTTACTTTGATATATTTTTCATCAGTTTATACTTTTTTTCTTACATGGATGCGGTGCCAGATAAGGGAAAACAACAATAAATTTACATCAAGAAAAAAATCTTTATGTGGGAATAACAACTTCTCTCTCAGTCTCTACAAAAATGCGAAAATAAAAATGATTAAAAAAAAACAACAAACAAAACAAAACAAAACAAATTATAAAAAACAACATAAAAAACCCATAACAAAACAGGAACACACGTACGCACAATTAATGCACTGTAAATTCATCACCTTGCATGTATTATAAAACGGCGGTGTGTAAATTAAAGTGCATTCGTCACTTCAAACAGATTGAACAGGGCATGCTGATTGGCTGAGACTCGACCCGGTAGTGGATCAACATCGTGAGGTGCACGTTCTATCGGACTTTGGGGCGGATTTGTTCATGCCCGACGGTCGGCCCGAATTTGTTTTATACCTGGCTTTGACTGCACGTCCCAGGCCCTGCATATATATTTTAATAAGTTTCGCATCATAGAATATAAAATACCTAGGCTCGACAGAATCGTGGGTTTCGGTGTTATATTTCTAGCATCACTTTTTTTTCTACGGCTTCTGTCGGTTTTTATACAAAGAGATAATACTTTCTTAAAGAAACGATGCCTTTGTGTGTGTGTGTGTATGTGTGTGGGGGGTGGGGGGTGGGGAAGGGGGGAGGGTATGAATAATCGAAATAATTCAAGGCTGACCCATTAACTTCATATTACATTTTTTTCTCCTTCATTCACCAACTTCGAATAATTAATTTCTCTCTCTCTCTTTCTCTCTCCCCTGTCTCTCTCTCTCTCTCTCTCTCTCTCTCTCTCTCTCTCCCTCTTTCTCTATCTCTCTCCCTCACTCTCTCTCTCTCTCCCTCTCTCTCTCTCTCTCTCTCTCTCTCTCTCTCTCTCTCTCTTGGTTTTTTCCCACCTCACAGAGTTAGAACCATCAAGAGATGTTTTGTTAGCTCCCTTGTCCCTCCGACCACCACGACACAAGTCCAATATTGACACTAACTAGATTCTCTAGATTGAGATTCCTTGCTTATTTATTCTTTCTTCCGTGTCGGTTCGGGGTTTCCCCGCATTCTCGAAACATGTACGTCATAATGTGGGGTAGCGGAATGATACAGCAGTACCGAGAACCAGATGGTGGTGCTTGTTCCCATGCGACTGTTTCCCTTTTTACTGAAATCTCGCCACGATCTCGCGATTTCGAGGAAAAAAAAAAAAGAAAAGAAGGGGAGGGGAGGAAGAGAATTTTAGTGGTAAAGTTGAATTAAAAAAAAAAGAAATTATTTCAACGTTTCGCATGTATGTCATTTTTTTCTCACATGGCTTATACTTACAATGTCTTATCCCCAAGTAGCATGTGAAAGGTATACATGTAATTGGGGTAGAAAAAAGGCGAAAGTTACACAAAACTTCCTCAATATTTTACTCGACATTAAGTCACAGCTGCACGCCATCAATAGCTCACCGCTATGTCGGCGCTGAAACGCCCATAGAATCAATACCATTTGTGTTGCCAAAGTCTTTAGAGATAGTTAGGAAATTAATGATTCCTCTCTCTCTCTCTCTCTCTCTCTCTCTCTCTCTCTCACTCTCCCCCCCCCCCCCCCGCAACTCTTTTCTTGCTCCTACCGAATGAGAATTGTGGCAAAGGTTTGACCTCAATTCATAATCCCATTTCGCCGGAGGTTTTATGGAATGATATTTGTATTGTCTTCTTTTAAAACGTCTTTGTCTCAGAAAAAAGAGAAAGTTAATTCCTTCTTGGTCATAGATTTCAACGATGCTGGACACGTCAAAGGAATCTTTTACACAGCATTTTTTACGAAATAATCGTCAGAAATTCTGGACCCCTTACCTCTACACTGACCAGAAAGACCATAATCTTAAGCTGAAAGTTCTAGCTACTTGCTAAATACTAAAACCCCAGCCACCATGAAGAGGTCTATGGCCTTCAAGGAGAGTAGACCGCTAGTTGTGTAAAGACCAAAATTTAATCTCTATTTATAGACCTTTAAAGCAATCATTATGATAGAGGTTGAAAGAAAGAAATGCCCAGCGATGAACTCCTTCAGAGCAGTGCATGCACCTTTCAGCACTTTTTTTTTTTTTGAATCGGGGAAATCTAAGTCTCCTTATAAGCGTTAACTGGGACCTTTGAAGAGATTGAGATTTTACAAAATTTAACTTTCAACGCTATTATTCAGTTACGAACATTGGCGGTCATTAGATTCGTCTAACCCAATAGGATGCTGGTCGAGGGATCTTGAGCCGGAGAGAGAGAGAGAGAGAGAGAGAGAGAGAGAGAGAGAGAGAGAGAGAGAGAGAGAGAGAGAGAGAGAGAGAGAGAGAGAGAGAGAGAGAGAGAGAGAGAGAGAGAATGAATGTGTGTGTGAGAACAGAATTAGCTGATTTCACGAAATACGGTTCAAAACCAGCGTCAGAAGGAGAGCCTTGAGTTCTCTACCCAACAGACCAACGGTACCTCTCGCAAGAGAAAGAGCACATGAGATGCTTTGCGTGACGAGAGAGTGACTCTTCTTCCTGATGAATTTCACTCGCGCATGCAATACAGAGCTTTGTGTTTACAATATCCAAGCGAAGCGTCACGCCGAGCAGTGACAATTGCTACCCGTCATCAGGGCACGGCTCCTCTCCCAGTCCTGTTATTTATACCTGCTGGGTGAATTACTACCCGTCATCAGGGCACGGCTCCTCTCCCAGTCCTGTTATTTATACCTGCTGGGTGAATTACTACCCGTCATCAGGGCACGGCTCCTCTCCCAGTCCTGTTATTTATACCTGCTGGGTGAATTACTACCCGTCATCAGGGCACGGCTCCTCTCCCAGTCCTATTATTTATACCTGCTGAGTGAATTACTACCCGTCATCAGGGCACGGCTCCTCTCCCAGTCCTATTATTTATACCTGCTGGGTGAATTACTACCCGTCATCAGGGCACGGCTCCTCTCCCAGTCCTGTTATTTATACCTGCTGGGTGAATTACTACCCGTCATCAGGGCACGGCTCCTCTCCCAGTCCTATTATTTATACCTGCTGGGTGAATTACTACCCGTCATCAGGGCACGGCTCCTCTCCCAGTCCTGTTATTTATACCTGCTGGGTGAATTACTACCCGTCATCAGGGCACGGCTCCTCTCCCAGTCCTATTATTTATACCTGCTGAGTGAATTACTACCCGTCATCAGGGCACGGCTCCTCTCCCAGTCCTATTATTTATACCTGCTGGGTGAATTACTACCCGTCATCAGGGCACGGCTCCTCTCCCAGTCCTGTTATTTATACCTGCTGGGTGAATTACTACCCGTCATCAGGGCACGGCTCCTCTCCCAGTCCTGTTATTTATACCTGCTGGGTGAAATTAAGTGAGCTGCAGGCTACCAGAAAGTGTATATGCGTGTATACTCACTGCCTGACTGGTGGTCTCCCTTACCTGTCTGATTGTGGTCAGATGCGATACTTATAGCATTGCGTTTTGTAGTTCTATTAGTTGAAATTAATAGCCTTAAGCTTGAAGATCTAGATTAGAACTGATCATGATTAATCGGTTTAGTGTCTTAGTGATGATGGAACTGGCAAAGTTTTGCCGGGTTTTTGTCGAATAGGGGTTGAATATATCCCGCTTTGGCAGTTCTCTTAAGCTTCTTTATTAACATATCTGATACTGCAGGTGTGTGTGTGAGAGAGAGAGAGAGAGAGAGAGAGAGAGAGAGAGAGAGAGAGAGAGAGAGAGAGAGAGAGAGAGGGTGGGGTGAGTGGTGGTGGTGGTGGTGGTAGTAGTAGTAGTAGTAGTAGTAGTAGTAGTAGTAGTAGTAGTAGTAGTAGTAGTAGTAGTAGTAGTAGTAGTAGTAGTAGTAGTAGTAGTAGTAGTAGTAGTAGTAGTAGGTAGTAATACCGCAGTAGTTGTAGCAGCAGCATTAGTAGTAAAAGTTCTAGTAGGACGAGGAGGAGGAGGAGGAGGACAAGGACCACGAAGAAGAGGTTACGTCAGTGTGTATGTCGCAACACCCTATACTGCTCTGCTCATTTCGAAATAGGACGTCATTCTGTTCGCCTTCTTCCTTACCTAAAAGCACAATACACACACACCCACACAAAAAGAAAGATAGCATTAAGTGTCCGCCCTTTTATTTTTGGTGGTGCATCCTGCCTGCATGACTCACAGCTACCACACACACAGATGAAGAAATTTCGTCCTTGACTCAGCACTTAGAAAAAGATGGCCTTGTTCTCACCGACTATCGTGTGACCGTGAGTCAAGAGAAAAGGCCGAAAGGATGTTTACATAACTATGGCAGGGGGAAAAAGTGGGATGGGGGGGGGGGGTGTATGTATGAAGCCCCAAACAGGCACTCCCACCTCCAAGCTCGGGCTACCATCTAGATCCAGACAAGTGTAGAATGGGGCCAACTCACAGTGAAAATATGTGGTGGTCTAGGCCGGTACGAGAGCCCGAAACAAGCCTGCCTCATGCCTTTATGCCATGAGTGCAGCATTTCAGATCCTCCCAGATCTGGAGTGTAGAGTGTACTTTGGGCGGGTCCTGCGCCAAACAGAGCAGGGTATGACGCCGTGGCTGGATCCAGGTCAACAGTCACACCATTGGAATCCGGCAAGCTCGTCGTATGCTTGAATCCTCTACGCACTTCCGGTCCAGAATTGGGACCCTCTACACCTCCTGCCCTTTACTGTTCACCCTTGTTGATGTCTTCAAGGGTTGCTCGTGAACTTTGCTGTTGCATGGAGAGTCATGATCAGATTTAGGAGATACTTAAGGGTTTTCTGCCCGAAGCCTTTCTTGCACAGACGTAAAATACTTTGTGGGGGTGGGGAATTTTGATGAACCGCGCAATGAAGATCTCTGAAATAGAGTTGAGGGGAGTTTTAAGGTCAAGGTCTACAGTCAAAGGTCGGTTAAAAAAAGGGGGGGGGGGGGGAGTAATACGACAGCATAGTCGTGGGATATACTTGGGTTACAAAGATCACTTCTTTGATTAGCGGTGCATCGACTGGCTTGCCCAGGGAGTGTTTGGAGAATGCTCAGACTTCCATGCTCAGACTTCCATGCTCAGACTTCCATGCTCAGACTTCCATGCTCAGACTTCCATGCTCAGACTGACTTCCATGCTCAGACTTCCATGCTCAGACTTCCATGCTCAGACTGACTTCCATGCTCAGACTTCCATGCTCAGACTTCCATGCTCAGACTTCCATGCTCAGACTTCCATGCTCAGACTTCCATGCTCAGACTGACTTCCATGCTCAGACTTCCATGCTCAGACTTCCATGCTCAGACTTCCATGCTCAGACTGACTTCCATGCTCAGACTTCCATGCTCAGACTTCCATGCTCAGACTTCCATGCTCAGACTGACTTCCATGCTCAGACTTCCATGCTCAGACTTCCATGCTCAGACTTCCATGCTCAGACTGACTTCCATGCTCAGACTTCCATGCTCAGACTTCCATGCTCAGACTGACTTCCATGCTCAGACTTCCATGCTCAGACTTCCATGCTCAGACTTCCATGCTCAGACTTCCATGCTCAGACTGACTTCCATGCTCAGACTTCCATGCTCAGACTGACTTCCATGCTCAGACTTCCATGCTCAGACTTCCATGCTCAGACTGACTTCCATGCTCAGACTTCCATGCTCAGACTGACTTCCATGCTCAGACTTCCATGCTCAGACTGACTTCCATGCTCAGACTTCCATGCTCAGACTTCCATGCTCAGACTTCCATGCTCAGACTGACTTCCATGCTCAGACTTCCATGCTCAGACTTCCATGCTCAGACTGACTTCCATGCTCAGACTTCCATGCTCAGACTTCCATGCTCAGACTGACTTCCGTGCTCAGACTGACTTCCATGCTCAGACTTCCATGCTCAGACTGACTTCCATGCTCAGACTTCCATGCTCAGACTTCCATGCTCAGACTGACTTCCATGCTCAGACTTCCATGCTCAGACTTCCATGCTCAGACTGACTTCCATGCTCAGACTTCCATGCTCAGACTGACTTCCATGCTCAGACTTCCATGCTCAGACTGACTTCCATGCTCAGACTTCCATGCTCAGACTGACTTCCATGCTCAGACTTCCATGCTCAGACTGACTTCCATGCTCAGACTGACTTCCATGCTCAGACTTCCATGCTCAGACTGACTTCCATGCTCAGACTTCCATGCTCAGACTGACTTCCATGCTCAGACTTCCATGCTCAGACTGACTTCCATGCTCAGACTTCCATGCTCAGACTGACTTCCATGCTCAGACTTCCATGCTCAGACTTCCATGCTCAGACTGACTTCCATGCTCAGACTTCCATGCTCAGACTTCCATGCTCAGACTGAGGAGACGGCAAAGGACAGAGAAGATGTGTTGAGTAGAACCTCTCGTGTTGGTGCTCACTCTTCTTCATCTAACGATCTGTGAAACGTTCTCTCTCTCTCTTTCTTTCTCAATCTCTCTATATCTCTCAATCTCTCTGTCTCTGTCTGTGATCGCTTTCTCCCTGCTTCTCTCTCTCTCTCTCTCAATCTCTCTGTCTCTGTCTCAATCTCTCTGTCTCTGTCTGTGATCGCTTTCTCTCTACTTCTCTCTCTCTCTCTCTCTCTCTCTCTCTCTCTCTCTCTCTTTCTCAATCTCTCTATATCTCTCATCTCTTTGTCTCTGTCTGTGATCACTTTCTCTCTACTTATCTCTCTGTCTCTGTCTGTGTGTCGCTTTCTCTCTCTCTCTCTCTCTCTCTCTCTCTCTCTCTCTCTCTCTCTCTCTCTCAATCTCTGGTCTCTGTCTGTGTGTCACTTTCTCTCTACTTCTCTCTCTCTCTCTCTCTAAATCTCTGGTCTCTGTCTGTGTGTCACTTTCTCTCTACTTCTCTCTCTCTCTCTCTCTCTCTCTCTCTCTCAATCTCTGGTCTCTGTCTGTGTGTCACTTTCTCTCTACTTCTCTCTCTCTCTCTCTCTCTCTCTCTCTCTCTCTCTCTCTCTCTCTCTCAATCTCTGGTCTCTGTCTGTGTGTCACTTTCTCTCTACTTCTCTCTCTCTCTCTCAATCTCTGGTCTCTGTCTGTGTGTCACTTTCTCTCTACTTCTCTCTCTCTCTCTCAATCTCTGGTCTCTGTCTGTGTGTCACTTTCTCTCTACTTCTCTCTCTCTCTCTCTCTCTCTCTCTCTCTCTCTCTCTCTCTCTCTCTCTCTCTCTCAATCTCTGGTCTCTGTCTGTGTGTCACTTTCTCTCTACTTCTCTCTCTCTCTCTCTCTCTCTCTCTCTCTCTCTCACTCTCTCTCTGTCCGTTTCTCTCCAAAGCACGCCTGTGGCCATTTTGATAGAAGGCGTACTTTTATAAGTTTTTTTTTGTTGTTTTATGTTCATATTGCTACGTTGTAGTAAGAGTCTTAGCTTATCAGCCCCGCTCTGCTTGCTAACAGCTTTCTCAACGGATGTGACATGTCTCAAAGTATTGGTACTTTGAACAATTATCGCCACTGTCAAACTAGAAAGATGCGGCGATATCCTAACGTGTAACCTCGCTTTGTTCTCACACCAGAGTCGCCGCCCTTTGGACTTTAATATAATGGCAAAGCTAAGCTTCACCATCTACTGATTAATGTAGATCAGCTCCTGGGGAAATCTCCACATTTGAACCCTTTGTAATTTTCCCCCAACTTCACTAACAGGATATTCGTCGTCGGTCGCCACGACGTCCGCAGTTTGTCCCTTGTGTCTGAGATTTGAACGCTGAGATGAAAAACAGAAAGAGAAGTAAATGAACGACCTACGCCGGAAATCCTCATAATTAGAATAATTTTGACGTGTCATTAGCCGTGGAGGTTGGACTGTTGTGCCATTCCAGGTCCGAAATATTAGATTTTTTATTATAATTTTTTTGTACTTTCCTTCTGATTTTGTCATTGTAGTTTCTCTTCTGTTTTGTTTTAGATAGGAGGGTAAAGCAACACCGAAACTTTGCTATTTTTCAGAATAAAGTAAACCCACAGTTTTTAGTGAGCTGAGATGACTCAAATCCCCAGCTATTTGTTCAAACAATCAGGAAGTCCCGTGACAGTTAAAAAAAAAAAAGTTGGGGGGGGGGGGGGGGGGGAGGAGGGGGCAGTTAATTCCGCCCAGGTTTAGATTGTCAAACTAGAGTTATCTTCATGGTTCACTCTGATATCGTGATATCGATCTACCGACCGTGGAGAAACCGCGCCGAAAAGGTAATATGACCAAAAAAAAAAAAATTCCCACAGCCAATTTTGTCCTTTCGCAGTCTGTTTAAAGATCCTGGTTTTTCCAAACGCTTATTCTGAAGCCATGAAATGTGCCAAAAAGGTACACTCCGTCTCGGCAATTGTTAGCTAGCTGCCCGCTTTAGTCGTACCTACAATCGTGATGATATGCATTTTCAAACGCTCTATAGCTCTGTATTATAGAAATTTATAACAAAAAAAAATAATCAGGGAACTCTTGTTTTTTTTTTCCTTTTTCCTTTTTTTTTTAAATCGCCGTTTTAAGGGTGCGGTTACCGTCTTGAAAGTCTAGAGAACAGTTTGAGAGTGACTGACTTTCCTTGTTCTGTAATAGAGAAATGTTGTTGAGAAACGAGATTCATCACTATTTGATTAGAGAAACTCCTATTAAATTATAATCTAAGAAAATAGATCAGATTTATTTGGTTTGCCATTTATATATTATGTTTACATAGAGGAGGCTTTATTAAACTAGATAGGATTTATTTTGTTTACATACATAATGTTTGCTCAGAGAAGGTTAAGCGATGTCAAATCGAGGATCTCCCGACGAAGCGATAGTTTTTGCTAGCAATGTTTTAGAGTCAAAGCGCAAGCGGACTTAAAAATTGCTTCGCACTACCAGGTGATGGATGTTAAGGAGAGGATGATGGCTGTGTTTGTATATAGGGGGCGCAGAAGAGGAAGTAGAGGATGTACATGAGAGGGGCAATGTGAAAGAGATTGATAGAAAAACACATTTATATACACCCACAAGGGTTGGCAATGAGAATAAAACATACCGTTTCCCCCCTCTATCACCTCTCCCACCAGTGATTTCTCTTGGGGTGGGGGGTGCTGAAGAACTGCTCCCAGCATCACCCCGAGGCTGCGCAACAGCTGCTATCATTATTTTAGTTACAATTATTATTATTATAATTTTAATTTTTTTTTTCAAATAAAGCTAGTTTCCGTGTGACCGCTCGTCAATATTTTATGAGGCTGCAAAGCAGGTGTTGTCTCTTGATGGTATTGGGTAAGAGGAAACAAGTTTCTTCAAATTGTTCAACATAAGGTACCTCCCTAAGTCAAGATTTGAAACTCCCCCTCCATCTATCACGAAAAGGGAGAAAAAATATTTTTTTTTTTTATTGGTAAGCACGTTCCATGAGACAAAGATTGCCCCTAGTTTCAAGGAAATAATTCTTGAAACAAAAAATAAATAAAAGTAAATTAAATAAATTAATGAATACAAAAGACAAAAGCAAAACAAACAAAAATTTTAAAAAAATCGAAGTAAAACCTTACCATTCAGTGCCTTTTAGAACATAATCGCTACTTCAAAATAATGATGATAATAATAATAATAATAATAATAATAATAATAATAATAATAATAATAATAATAATAATAATAGTTAGCTAAGTTTGGTAAATCCCAATCTGTTATCAGCGTTATAAAGGTTCTTAAAACAGATCGGAAAGATGCAGAATCAGCTATTTTCTAGTATTGTCGGTTTTGTGTGTGTGTGTGTGTTTTGTTCCAAGATGGATTTTTTTGGGAGGCAAAACTTTCCCCCCCCTTAATTTTGGTTTTTACAACATGTCTTCATTCTAACCTTCTCCTTCTATCAGACTACTTTTCCTCGCAGTCTTCTTCCTAATCGCCTTTCCCCTCCTCCTCCTCCTCTTT
>JAWDGP010002724.1:35000-37500 GCA_033675545.1 Elysia crispata | reverse complement strand
CAACTAGATCTATTTAGTGCACACAATTTTGATTTATTTGTGTGTGTGTGTGTGTCGAGCATTATAGGTAACGTAAAATAAGAACTAGATCTATATTTCATTGGGCTCAAAGCTTTTGTTTCTTGCTCATCTGGCGAAGGTAATGAAGAAAACATATAAAGTATTCAGTGCGCATGACCATCAAGGCTGTTCTCAAAAAATTTTGACTTAAGAGACCATGAAAGAAGTGTGCTGTAACAGCCAGTTTTGGAGATTGTCATTAGACATTCTCGAAAAGTCTATTCCCATTTCTCTCTCTCTCTCTCTCTCTCTCTCTCTCTCTCTCTCTCTCTCTCTCTCTCTCTCTCCCTCTCTCTCTTTCTCTCTTCTCCTCTCTCTCTTTCTCTCTTCTTCTATCTCTCTATCTTCCTCTCTCTTTCTCTCCCTCTCTCTCTCTCTTCTCCTCTCTCTCTCACCTCCCCCTCCTCCCATCACTCTTCACCCTGTATTATGTATTGTATCTACCACCACCATTCTAGACGGTGATTTCCTCACGTGACTTATCTTGTCACATGCACGTATAATTATTCCCAATAACAATACACTGTTTTGCTTAATCACTCATTAGTTACCAACCTCTTAGATGCAAGCCTTGACCAACCTGGCACTTGCTACTCCGCCCAACCTCTTCACCATGACCGAATCTCCAGGGTCTGAAACATCGGTACCACGGTACGGTAGAATCGATTAACCGCAAGTAATCGGATTGGATCGGATCCACCCATTGCTTCTCTCATTCCCGAAACTCCTGTTGCTCTAAGCTTCAGCGATTTTATAACCATTTTAACTCGAGCTGTTCGGGAAACCCAGGATGGGGCATGCGGCAAAGTTTTATAAGGAATTTGGTGCTTAATGATGCGAGGTCCAACTGTTCTCACCAGTTGACTGCTTTAGGTAAACATCCCCCTCTCCTCCACCCTCTTTTCTTTGTCTCTGCCTCTCTCTCTCTCTCTCTCTCTCTCTCTCTCTCTCTCTCTCTCTCTTCCTCACCTTTGTTTATGCATTATCAAAATGATAAAGTGAGGAAAAGTTTGAACAGCACAGGAGTCAGTGTAGTATGCTTTTCAATATTTTTCCTGCGGCTATGCCAATGTCCATGGTGCATTATTATTCTATCTTAGAACTGGACTAGCCTTTGACACTCTCCTTCATTGCCATTTCATACAAACACCAATAAAAATCCATCAAATATTTTCCCTTTTTTTTTTTTTTTTTAAGGGAGGTGGGGGGTGGGGGTGTAGCCGCCAAACAAAGAAAAGAAAAAAAAAAAAAAGGAAGAAATGATGCACGTCCCGGCCATTCTTCTTCCACTAATCCTCCTCCTCGCGCCATGTTTTATTTTTTTAAATCCCAGCATTGCCCACTTACCTCTTAAGAAATAACCAATTGTACTTTATTTTGTTTTTTAATTTAAATTTTATTCTTTTTTTGTTGCTTTGCTTCCCGCCGTCTGATGGTTGAGTGCGGGGGATCCACATTGATCGATGTCATGGAGGGATTATGATACTCGTGTAAATAGTAGTCCAAGTTTCCACTGTTGTCTGATGTTTGTTTATCGATGCCATTGAGAGGTTTTGATACCCGAGTCACAGTCCGAGTTTCCTCTGATGTCTGTTGTTTGTTGATCGATGTCATTGAGAGGTTTTGATACCCGAGTCACAGTCCGAGTTTCCTCTGATGTCTTCTGTCTGCTGTCTGATGTCTGTTGTTTGTTGATCGATGTCATTGAGAGGTTTTGATACCCGAGTCACAGTCCGAGTTTCGTCTGATGTCTGATGTCTGTTGTCTGCTGTCTGATGTTTGTTGATCGATGTCATTGAGAGGTTTTGATACCCGAGTCACAGTCCGAGTTTCCTCTGATGTCTTCTGTTTTATGTCTGCTGTCTGATGTTTGTTGATCGATGCCATTGAGAGGTTTTGATACCCGAGTCACAGTCCGAGTTTCCTCTGATGTCTGTTGTCTGCTGTCTGATGTTTGTTGATCGATGTCATTGAGAGGTTTTGATACCCGAGTCACAGTCCGAGTTTTCTCTGATGTCTGATGTCTGTTGTCTGCTGTCTGATGTTTGTTGATCGATGTCATTGAGAGGTTTTGATACCCGAGTCACAGTCCGAGTTTTCTCTGATGTTTATTTATCGATGTCATTGAGAGGTTTTGATACCCGAGTCACAGTCCGAGTTTCCTCTGATGTCTGATGTCTGTTGTCTGCTGTCTGATGTTTGTTGATCGATGTCATTGAGAGGTTTTGATACCCGAGTCACAGTCCGAGTTTCCTCTGATGTCTGATGTCTGTTGTCTGCTGTCTGATGTTTGTTGATCGATGTCATTGAGAGGTTTTGATACCCGAGTCACAGTCCGAGTTTCCTCTGATGTCTGATGTCTGTTGTCTGCTGTCTGATGTTTGTTTATCGATGTCATTGAGAGGTTTTGATACCCGAGTCACAGTCCGAGTTTCCTCTG
>JAWDGP010002724.1:0-32500 GCA_033675545.1 Elysia crispata | reverse complement strand
TTCATGACATTCCACAAGTTTTCTGAACTATCTATCTCATTTTTTTTTCTTCCGAAATTTATTGACAATGTCAAGGGCTTTCAAACCTGTGATTTATTATTCCGCCGAAACTTCATTTGTCACACATTTTGTTGTGCGGTAGTGACCATAATTCCCGCGCTTGTTTTGCGTTCAGGCAGTATGTGAGTGTGTATTTGTGTGTGTGTGTGTGTAGGTGGGGAGGGGGGAGGGGGGCGCTCAGTCTTGAAGAGGCAGCCAGTGTCCTCTGCTGTCTGTTCATTTGTCTGTCTGCTTTCCTGTCTGTCTCTCTCTATTTCTGTCTGTCTGTCTGTCTGTCTGTCTGTTTCTCTCTCTCTCTGTCTCTTTCTGTCTCTCTCTGTCTGTCTGTCTGTCTGTCTCTCTGTCTCTCTCTGTCTCTTTCTGTCTCTCTCTCTCTCTCTCTCTCTCTCTCTCTCTCTCTCTCTCTCTCTCTCTCTCTCTATTTACTCAGCCCCAAAGGTTGCCATTGACATTGACGTCACGTTTCAATTTAAGAGACGAATTTCAGGGGATGAGGGGAAAAAATAACACACACACACACCAACAACAACAACAACAAACCATTAGCAGATGTTTGCGATGCATAGCAATTAGCATTTTCACAGCCGTTTGAAAACTGATCAATACCTTGAGGTTTTTTTTTTTTTTTAGCTTTTAAAATCTTTAAAAAACAATCTAGATTACGGAAAAGACTAATCAAAACAGGTAAAGTTTGTTGTGTTTTTTTTCTTCCTTTTGCGTCTATGTTGATCATGATCATGGTGGTGATGACAATGTCGATATACTACTACTACTACTACTACTGCTGCTGCTGCTGCTGCTGCTATACTACTACTATACTACTACTACTACTACTACTACTACTACTACTACTACTACTACTACTACTACTACTACTACTACTACTACTACTACTACTACTACTACTACTACTACTACTACTACTACTACCACCACCACAACCACCACTACTACTACTACTACTACTACTACTACTACTACTACTACTACTACTACTACTACTACTACTACTACTACTACTACTACTACTACTACTACTACTACTACTACTACTACTACTACTACTACCACCACCACAACCACCACTACTACTACTACTACTACTACTACTACTACTACTACTACTACTACTACTACTACTACTACTACTACTACTACTACTACCACCACCACCACCACCACCACTACCACTACCAATACCACCACCACCACCACCACCATCTCTCTTATTGTGTATCTTTATTTATGGTTGTATTAGGTTCTTCTTTATATCATATCAAAATTGCAGGATTTGCTCATGTCCGAAAGAGTTCGCGCGGTAGTTCCACCTGAATTTTTATACCGGCGTTGACAACAGTTACTGTCATTACCATTTGGGCTGGTCATGACGTCACAGCAAAGGACGACGGGCTGTATGTCTATTAAAAATTCTTAATTTGTTCGGTAAAACTAAATTTGTAACAATTTATACCCGGGTCTAAATTAAAAAGATGTTTTTTTTCCCCTGTCTCTTATTCAGAATTGGAGAACCCAGGATATTTACTGTCCCTGATTTCACCACCGAGAGTTCCTGACAACTTGACTCTGCCTTTCTAAAGAGGTTTTCATGTCACCAAGCATACTGGATTAGAAACCAGCGGGTAAGATTTTCACTAGCTACGTGTGTGTTATTATACAACGAAATTATCGTTTTCGTATCCTGGAAATGGAAGAAAATATTTTAGTTAAGTTTAATGCCTCTTGGAATGCGTATTTTTTTGAACAATCTCTATTCGTTTGAAAATACAACAAACTTGTTTCTTTGGAAGTAGAAAAATAGCGATAGATATCGCGTGTTTTTCTCGTTTGGTCGATATAAATTTGGGGCAGGTAATTGGGATTAGGACGTCCCACGGTGGCCGAGTGTGCAAGAGGTGCTGCTCTAATCGCATGTATTCAGATTTTTCCTGGGCTTGTCGGGACCCCGATGGCACCGTGTAAGATTCTTCCAGAAACTCTTGGGATCTGAGAAAAGATCTTATATCCTTTGTCTCCTTTGTCTTCTGTCGTAGAAAATAAAATAATGCTCATCTATATATAATGGAGCTAGGCAAAAAAATGAGGACCATCTAACCAACCATTTGTAGACCACCTAGGAATGTCAAATTTGGCATAAAGTTGTAAATTGCCCTAAAGATTGGAGTGGTAATATTGTTTTTCACCAAAATAGTTTTTGTCGAAAATTAAAGGCAAGAATGTGATTTTTATTTTCTAAAAAAAAAAAAAAAAAAAAAAAAAAAAAAAAAAAAAAAAGACGAATATGCGAACCATTCCTGTAAGCACATCTGAGCAGAGACGGCAGGAATGAAACTGAAAGTACGCACACATTATAGGCGGCAGATCTAAAACAGTCTGGAATAGAGATCGATCTATAACTACATGGTATAGTGTAAGATCTAAGTAAAGAATTTAAGAAGGTTTCTTCGACATAAATTCTAGATCTAGGGCCTAGATATTTACAGCAGCTAGACTCAAATCAAACGATTAAAATCTACAACTAAAAAGAATTATAATTTTTATTTTTAGGCTTATATATATTTTTTAAGAATTTTTATGCGTGGGCTAAGAATTCCCGCAAGGCAGTGCACTTTTATGCCATGAGTGCGGAAATTCAAAGCGTTTAAAAAGATCTAAAAGCATATCGGGAAAGTATAGAATCCCTTTATTCCAAAAGGATTTAGGTTGTTTATCTAAATTTTGTGTTCAGAATAAGGATTGTCGAGCTATCTAAAATCTGAGTAAAGATTGTTTGGTGGAAGCATATAATATCTGGATAATTGAAGTGAAAGGATGTCAAGACCATTCAGCTTATTTAATACATAAAGGCACCGCAGGTCCGGCAAATATACACCATGGTCCCGTTCGTAGAGTGGGGTTTCTAGCTTGTAATTGTAGTGATAAGGAAAAAAATAATGATGATGATGATGATGATGATGATGATGATGATGATGATGATAATGGTGGTGGTGATGGTGATAGTAATTCACATTTACTTTTCAATCGCCCAGTCCTGATTGTAACTTTCACTACATTGAGGAATCTCCAGCAGCCATGCTACTCGGTTTAAAGGTTTCGGTTTACCTGAAGGATTCATTGAGGAATCTCCAGCAGCCATGCTACTCAGTTTAAAGGTTTCGGTTTACCTGAAGGATCCATTGAGGAATCTCCAGCAGCCATGCTACTCAGTTTAAAGGTTTCGGTTTACCTGAAGGATCCATTGAGGAATCTCCAGCAGCCATGCTACTCGGTTTAAAGGTTTCGGTTTACCTGAAGGATCCATTGAGGAATCTCCAGCAGCCATGCTACTCGGTTTAAAGGTTTCGGTTTACCTGAAGGATTCATTGAGGAATCTCCAGCAGCCATGCTACTCAGTTTAAAGGTTTCGGTTTACCTGAAGGATCCATTGAGGAATCTCCAGCAGCCATGCTACTCAGTTTAAAGGTTTCGGTTTACCTGAAGGATCCATTGAGGAATCTCCAGCAGCCATGCTACTCGGTTTAAAGGTTTCGGTTTACCTGAAGGATTCATTGAGGAATCTCCAGCAGCCATGCTACTCGGTTTAAAGGTTTCGGTTTACCTGAAGGATCCATTGAGGAATCTCCAGCAGTCATGCTACTCAGTTTAAAGGTTTCGGTTTACCTGAAGGATCCATTGAGGAATCTCCAGCAGCCATGCTACTCAGTTTAAAGGTTTCGGTTTACCTGAAGGATCCATTGAGGAATCTCCAGCAGCCATGCTACTCAGTTTAAAGGTTTCGGTTTACCTGAAGGATCCATTGAGGAATCTCCAGCAGTCATGCTACTCAGTTTAAAGGTTTCGGTTTACCTGAAGGATCCATTGAGGAATCTCCAGCAGCCATGCTACTCAGTTTAAAGGTTTCGGTTTACCTGAAGGATCCATTGAGGAATCTCCAGCAGCCATGCTACTCGGTTTAAAGGTTTCGGTTTACCTGAAGGATCCATTGAGGAATCTCCAGCAGTCATGCTACTCAGTTTAAAGGTTTCGGTTTACCTGAAGGATCCATTGAGGAATCTCCAGCAGCCATGCTACTCGGTTTAAAGGTTTCGGTTTACCTGAAGGATCCATTGAGGAATCTCCAGCAGCCATGCTACTCAGTTTAAAGGTTTCGGTTTACCTGAAGGATCCATTGAGGAATCTCCAGCAGCCATGCTACTCGGTTTAAAGGTTTCGGTTTACCTGAAGGATCCATTGAGGAATCTCCAGCAGCCATGCTACTCGGTTTAAAGGTTTCGGTTTACCTGAAGGATCCATTGAGGAATCTCCAGCAGCCATGCTACTCAGTTTAAAGGTTTCGGTTTACCTGAAGGATCCATTGAGGAATCTCCAGCAGCCATGCTACTCGGTTTAAAGGTTTCGGTTTACCTGAAGGATCCATTGAGGAATCTCCAGCAGCCATGCTACTCGGTTTAAAGGTTTCGGTTTACCTGAAGGATTCAGACGTCCCAATTCGCAAGGAATTATTATTCTAGTGTCATTGGCTGTCATCACTTTTAGCGATTTTATTACACCTTTTTTTTTAATTATTTGAGTAATGACAGGCCTTGCTCATTGAATGTGTCAACTTACTGCCTATCTTTTAACCGCTACAGAAAAGTAAAACCTCTTAATCATCATCTAAAACTTGAGCATACTATTTTTGCTCGTATCTCACCGACACAACTTCCTTTACCGATACAATCACTTCTATCTAATCGACACAACGACCCCTACCGGTATACCTTACCACCAGAAACAACAACATCATGATCACATCATTCTCTTGTCAACACTATCCTCAGATTCTTCTCTCCCACCACGCCATCATTATCACATCTATAATACACCACTCTTGCTACACCGTTTTCTTTTTCTTTTGCTACTACTACTGCTATTGCTGCTACAACATGTATTACTTAAGCAGTTACTGCTGCTGCTGCTGCTGCTGCTGCTACTACTACTGCTACTACTACTACTGCTGCTGCTGCTGCTGCTGCTGCCGCCACCACCACCACCACCACCACCACCACTACTACTACCAGTACTACTACTACTACTACTACTACTACTACTACTACTACTACTACTACTACCAGTACTACTACTACTACTACTACTACTACTACTGCTGCTGCTGCTATAATTGCTGCTTCAACATGTATTACTTAAGCAGTTACTACTACTGCTACTACTACTACTACTACTACTACTACTACTACTACTACTACTACTACTACTACTACTACTACTACTACTACTACTGCTACTGCTGCTGCTGCTGCTGCTGCTGCTGCTACTACTACTACTACTACTACTACTACTACTTCTACTACTGATGCTGCTGGTTTTGCTGTTGCTGTTGCTTCTACTTCTACCCCTACAACCCTTACTTGAACCCCCTCGACCAATTCAATATAATAACGTCAACTCTTACTGTTTCTACCATGATGACTACTTCCATTTTACTAACGTCGCAGATCTAAAAAACAGTGTTACCACCACCAAAACCACAACCGCAACCATTACCGTCACCACGACAACGATTACTACACAGGGCACAAACAACGTCCAGCACTACGCCATGTACACCAAACAGGTAACTTCCAATGTCCAGGCCAACAGTTCTGCAAACAGAAACTCTGAAACTAAAGTAACACGAGTGGACGTTACTTCATAAATGACGTTCTAACGAGAACTGATTATGTATGAGTGGGTACCAATCAGCGAGCGCTTCGGTTTACTTCGCTTTCGTTCCTCTACATACCACCGATCTAGGATCTGTATCTGTATTGATGTGTGTGTATGTATGTACAATCTAGTGTTGTTCCCTGACTGTGATTTTACTCATTAAGTTTATTTCTCTGAGTCACTCTTGTCTCCTGCTAACCTAGTATTTCTCTCTCTCTCTCTCTCTCTCTCTCTCTCTCTCTCTCTCTCTCTCTCTCTCTCTCTCTCTCTTTCTCTCTCTCCCCCCTCTCTTTCTCTCTGTGTGTCTCTCTCCCTCTCTCTCTCTCTTTGTCTAGATCTCCCTCTGTCTCTCTTCCCTCTGTCTCTCTCTCTCTCTCTCTCTCTCTCTCTCTCTCTCTCTCTCCCCCCTCTCTTTCTCTCTGTGTGTGTGTCTCTCTCTCTCTCTCTCTCTCTCTCTCTCTCTCTCTCTCTTTGTCTAGATCTCCCTCTGTCTCTCTTCCCTCCCTCTCTGTCTGTCTGTCTGTCTGTCTGTCTGTCTGTCTCTCTCTCTCTCTCTCTCTCTCTCTCTCTCTCTCTCTCTCTCTCTCTCTCTCTCTCTCTCTCTCTCTAATAAGTATTTTTAGCTTGTTTGTCCGTCTGTCTGTCTGTATAAATACAGATCTATCGATATACATTTCTACACACCCACCAATCATGTATAATTAAACTTCTTCCATCAATCTTTTTGATTATCATGCATGCTTCACCCCCCCTCTCTCTATGTTTCTTTACGTATTCATCTCCCTCATGCGTCTTTTCCTCCATATCCCTCGTTTCTTCTTCTTCTTCTTCTTCTCTCTCTCTCTCTCTCTCTCTCTCTCTCTCTCTCTCTCTCTCTCTCTCTCTCTCTCTGTTCCTATCTTCCCCCTCTTTGCAACTGGCTGTTATCCCCGCTTGAGGGGTCAGTATGTCTTTCCCTCCCAACACCCTTTATTATGGAAGCTCATGTCAACACACACTTCTCAAGCACGACCTTTTGATCGTTAGTTCTTGTCTGTCGCTCTCTTTTACTCTGCAATCACACGAGAATCTGGTCTTGATCTCTCTCTCTCTCTCTCTCTCTCTCTCTCTCTCTCTCTCTCTCTCTCTCTCTCTCTCTCTCTCTCTCTCTCTCTCTCTCTCTCTCTCTCTCTCTCTCTCTCTCTATCTATCTATCTATCTATCTATCTATCTATCTATCTATCTATCTATCTATCTATCTATCTATCTATCTATCTATCTGCCTGCCTGTCTCTGTCTCTCTATCTCTGTCTCTGTACTGTCTCTTTCCCCCCAGTTGAAATGTCAGCCGTAATGACACATAATCCCTGACAATTTTTTCATCTTCTCCCCCTCGGAGAGCATTAACTCTGCTCTAAGATTTACAGTTTCGGGCCTGAAACCGTCGATCCCTGGTTAATCACTGTACTATAGCTCGGGATCACGTTAGACGCACCAGTACGATGCTCGAGATCTGTACTTTCTGTCAGCTCCCGAGGAACACTGATAGATCAACGGGAGAAAAGTCATCGCCGAGGAACACAGATAGATCTACGGGAGAAAAGTCATCGCCGAGGAATTTTGTTTGCATTTCCATGGAGAGAAAATCTTGATCTCACAAGATATCGCAATAATTAGTTTTGTGTTTCCTCTCTTCCCTGTAATCGAAATTTTAAACCAGCGAAATGTAATCCAGATTCGATTCTCTGGATTTATGCGTCTCTTTATGTCGCAACCGACATCTCATTTTGTTCCTCTGTGTTATTGGAAGTTCGGACTAACTCAACTTTTTGCTATTAGACGGTCTTGCGTTCGATGAAATCAACGCATGTGATAATATTCTCCTTTCTGGATTTCCTGTCTATTGGGTGTAACATAATATTAGTACGGTGGTGCTTGTATTAACCATAATTATTTTTTAATGAATCCTATTCTTTGGGTAAAAAAAAAAATATTGCATCAGGATCGCAATTGAATCAATCCATAACAATCTCTTTTTTTATGATGTCTGTTTTTAATTTATTATATAAAAAAAAAAAAAAAACAGAAAGAAAAAGGAATGCTTTAATAGTCTGCCACCATAGATGTGCAAATCCCACACTTAACCTCTTCCTTCCTTTCCTTCTGACTGGCGTAAAGCTCACATAACAAACCCTCCAGCGGTATTATTTTTAGAGCGTTGCATTAATGCTAACTGTTTGTGGCTGATTACTTAACATCCCATAATTATTATGCCCCGTTTGCTGCCGGGTACCCATTTTTACCGATAAGCGGAGTAAGGAAAGTGTAGTTGAACTGCTCTCCCAAGTAATTACAACAGGAGCTATGGGTTGAATCGCACCCGCGACCGCCATATCACAAGTCGGACGCGCTAACATCTGTGCCACGATGCTATCGTTGTTGGTTTAAATAGTTAAATATTTATTGATATATTTATTTCATTTGGTACTCCGTCATACTTCAAGATAAGTCTGGTGTCAAAATATACATTCCGCAGCTCTTTGATCATGGGAATGGAATTGAAAAAAAAAAAAAGGATAAAAAATATTTGGTTTTAAATTGAGGCTTTGTAAAAAATGCATTTGTTATGCGTTTTCGATCTATCTCTTAAAGAGCATCATTCCCTCCTAAAATCGTGAAGATACAATCGTACTTTTTACTTTGGAAAAAAAAAATAAACACAGCAACATCACTAATTTTCACAGTACTAATTAAACATTTATAATAAAAAAGAAGCCACCATTTGAAATAACCAGTAACTTGGGACTAGTGACTGTCAGAGACTGGTGAAAGCTAGGCCAGCCCAGTAACTTGGGACTAGTGACTGTCAGAGACTGGTGAAAGCTAGGCCAGCCCAGTAACTTGGGACTAGTGACTGTCAGAGACTGGTGAAAGCTAGGCCAGCCCAGTAACTTGGGACTAGTGACTGTCAGAGACTGGTGAAAGCTAGGCCAGCCCAGTAACTTGGGACTAGTGACTGTCAGAGACTGGTGAAAGCCAGGCCAGCCTAGTAACTTGGGACTAGTGACTGTAAGAGACTGGTGAAAGCTAGGCCAGCCCAGTAACTTGGGACTAGTGACTGTAAGAGACTGGTGAAAGCCAGGCCAGCCCAGTAACTTGGGACTAGTGACTGTAAGAGACTGGTGAAAGCCAGGCCAGCCCAGTAACTTGGGACTAGTGACTGTAAGAGACTGGTGAAAGCCAGGCCAGCCCAGTAACTTGGGACTAGTGACTGTAAGAGACTGGTGAAAGCCAGGCCAGCCCAGTAACTTGGGACTAGTGACTGCCAGAGACTGGTGAAAGCCAGGCCCGCCCAGTAACTTGGGACTAGTGACTGTCAGAGACTGGTGAAAGCCAGGCCAGCCCAGTAACTTGGGACTAGTGACTGTCAGAGGCTGGTGAAAGCCAGGCCAGCCCAGCAACTTAGGACTAGTGACTGTAAGGGACTGGTGAAAGCTAGGCCAGCCCAGCAACTTAGGACTAGTGACTGTAAGGGACTGGTGAAAGCTAGGCCAGCCCAGTAACTTGGGACTAGTGACTGTCAGAGACTGGTGAAAGCTAGGCCAGCCCAGTAACTTGGGACTTGTGACTGTCAGAGACTGGTGAAAGCTAGGCCAGCCCACCGCAGCACCGGGATCCGAATTATTGTAATCGTTAAAACAGAGGCTCTCCCCCCATACTGAAATTGATCCCCTTTAACCAAACATGTTATAAAAAGGTCAACGAACTTATTAGAAGTAATCGATGACTATTTTAGTTTCTTTTACCAAAACTCCACGTATCTGGGAATGGATAAATGGTGGATGTATGATCTGCATGTATGGTTCAATTAAAACTTGTCTCGCTCGCTGATTTTCTCTCTCTCTCTCTCTCTCTCTCTCTCTCTCTCTCTCTCTCTCTCTCTCTCTCTCTCTCTCTCTTTCTTTCTTTCTTTGTCTCTCCCTCCCCCCTCCCCTATCTTTTTCTGTCTGTCTGTCTGTCTTTCTGTCTGTCTGTCTGTCCGTCAGCCTGCCTGTCTGTCTGTCTGTCTGTCTCTCTCTCCCTCTCTCTCTCTCTCTCTCTCTCTCTCTCTCTCTCTCTCTCTCTCTCTCTCTCTCTCTCTCTCTCTCTCATAATCTCCCCTTCCTCCCACACACCCTTTTTACTCTTTTAAATTAATCAAAATTCAACATGGCTAGAAAACTACTTACGATGTTAATATTCAACATAATTTTTATTCGATAGAGCTAGCCATTCTGCGTCATGCATTATTCCATTTTTTCTTGTTGTGTCGGATTTGCAGTTGAAAAGAAAACGAAAGTCTATCCCAGTCATTGATTTTTCACAACTCGGCAAAATGTTATACATTAGTATAGAGAGGCTGGAATGTCGAATGGGATACTTATGTGTATTATAATAAAGTAAAGGCATTTTCTGGTAAATAAATAAATAAATAAAGTATAATTGTGAAAGTATAATAATTATGAGCATGAGGAGAGTGAGAGAGAGAGCTAGAGAGAGAGAGAGAGAGAGAGAGAGAGAGAGAGAGAGAGAGAGAGAGAGAGAGAGAGAGACAGAGAGACAGAGAGACAGAGAGAGAGAGAGAGAGAGAGAGAGAGAGAGAGAGAGAGAGAGAGAGAGAGAGAGAGAGAGAGAGAGAGAGAGAGATAGATCATCCCAGCCGAAGGTAGGCTGCTGTCTTGCTGGCCGGCTGTTTAGAAATCCCATGTCTAGACAAGAGTATTAGTTCTCTATAAAGTTGGTTTTCTGGGTAAATCCGAAGTTTTGTTTTTACTTTCTTTTGTTTTACGAGAAGAACATCATTCGTTTTCTTTCTATACGCTAAAAGTTGCGACATTTACAGGCCAGTCTTTCCTTTCTAACTAGTCTAGGTATCGGTACAAAACTTCCCATCAGTTCCTACAAGTAAAAGTGGAAAATGTTTTGGACTAGCTGCGCCGATGTTCAGACTAAGTTTACACCTTCACTTGAGTTCGGATCCAAGTTACCTGTCTTGATACGTTACCGAGTTCTGGGTGGCTTCATCGCTGGAGCACTGAGATGTGAGTCCTAGCTTACACTGTCTGACGTGGAGTCGGTTCTCTTACTTCTCTTATGGAAGATCTACAAGGACAGGCTGACGGCTGCGTTTTTTTCTTCTTCTTTTTTTTTTTTTATATTAAAATCGTACCCAACAAAAGGCATTGTTTTATCTTTCCTAGCCTGCGCAAGAAACTAAATATTGTCTCTTTTCTTCACGCTTTCTATTCGTTACCCTGACTGCGTTAATTACGCCAGCTTCGCTCATTCGCCTGTCATCGTGACGGGAATTACTTCTTGACAATAAGTGAGTTGGCTAATGATATAGAATCCGAATCTATATATATATATATATATATATATATATATATATATATAGAGAGAGAGAGAGAGAGAGAGAGAGAGAGAGAGAGAGAGAGAGGGAGAGAGAGAGAGAGAGAGAGAGAGAGAGAGAGAGAGAGAGAGAGAGAGAGAGAGAGAGAGAGAGAGAGAGAGAGAGAGAGAGAGAGAGAGATCTTTTTTTTAAAGCTCATTAGGCCTATCATATTGGTTTAAATAAAATGTGCTGCTATGAATTCCCGAAATGCAGTGCACCATTATGCATTTTATTGCGGAAATCGCAAATCTTCTTATATGCGTTTAGAAAGATCTTAAAATAGATTTGGAAAATACAGAATCTGTAAGTTTCCCCTGTTAAGGCTATGTTAAGATTCACTCTTAAGAGCGGAAATGATGATAGAGGAGGAAAGTTGTGGACAGGTCAGTTATTTTGTGTGGACATGTCAAAGGTCATCAGTCTAAGTTTTGACCCGACGATACGATGGCCAGGAAGGGAGATAACTTCAGGCTATGCTGAGCGAGATCCAAACACACCAGACTCCGCGGTGAACTTAGGGGACTTAAAGAAACCCGAGTGGGGCTGATCTTGATGGGAGATGTTTCTGTGAGGTCGATAGTTCGATCATTTTTTCTATTGGCAGGTTGGATGGTAGGTTGATTGGTTCATAGACTGGCCGTTTGACTGTTTGGTTTACTGATATATTGATTGATTGATAGACTGACTGTTTGATTGTTTGGTTTATTAATTGATTGATTGATTGATTTGATTGATTGATTGATAGACTGACTGTTTGATTGTTTGTTTTATTGATTGATTGATTGATAGACTGACTGTTTGATTGTTTGGTTTATTGATTGATTTATTGATTGATTAGGTAGATAAATAGCGCCGAACCAATATCAATGAAATCCACTACATCCAACCAGTTCCTCTCTCAGAACAATGAGAGCTATCATCTGCAACCTCTCACCGACTTTAAGCGCGGACGCAATATCAGTGATATCTTTTTTTCGCAGTACGTAACACGAGATAAAGCGATCAACAAGACAAGAATAACTTTTTTCTTCTTCTTTTACTTGCTTATATAATCGTTAAAAAAAAGAAAAGAAAAGAATAACAACAACAACAACAACAACAACAACAACAACAACAACAACAACAACAACAATAATAATAATAATAATAATAATAATAATAAAAATAATAATAACAACAACAACAACAACAACAACAACAACAACAACAACAACAACAACAACAACAACAACAACAACAACAACAACAACAACAACAACAACAACAACAACAACAACAACAATGTATGCCGACACTGGGCAGGATAATTTCATAAGCTGCAACACCGCTAGGAACTGAGCACATAACGTTTTTTTTTTTTTTTTTATTTTATTTTGGACCGTTTCCTACAGTAATGTTATACAATGGTAATTAAAGGTAAGTGGTCCCGGCGTCCCAGCAAGAGTTTTGTTTGTTAGCTTTGCCCGCAAAGGGAGATTATTCTTGTCCTCGGTAACCGTTAGCGGGGACTGCATCAGCAGCCCAGGGCTCGGGCTAATGGGCAGGAAAAGAATTCGTAATGTAATCATGGCCGACGGCGGACGCGAAAGGTATGTTCTGGAGGCTTCCATTGGATAATGAGGGAGAGAGGGAGGGCGGTGAGGGGTAGAGGGAGAGGGCGGAGGGAGAGAATCCCTGGCGCAAACTAAGCTAGCGGTGACATTGAACTTGATACTTATTGAGGCAGGCACAGTGCTTTGACCTTACTGCTGAGAGACTCATCGGATTTTGGACTGTCTAGATGGGACTGGAAAGAGGGGGGGGGGGGTGGAGAGAGAGAGAGAGAGAGAGAGAGAGAGAGAGAGAGAGAGAGAGAGAGAGAGAGAGAGAGAGAGAGAAAGAGACAGACAGACAGACAGACAGACAGACAGATAGATAGAAAAGACAAAGGACCGGAAGAGAAGACCTTGAACACGATGTACAGTCCAGGTTGATAGAGCCCTTGACATTGAAACCAAGGTTGCCTCTGCCTCGCGACCTCAAGTATCCGGCGGAATCGGGTACGGATTGTCTCACCAGTGGCTGCACCCTGACCTTTGACCTCAAGTATCCGGCGGAATCGGGTACGGATTCCCTCACCAGTGGCTGCACCCTGACCTTTGACCTCAAGTATGCGGCGGAATCGGGTACGGATTGCCTCACCAGTGGCTGCACCCTGACCTTTGACCTCAAGTATCCGGCGGAATCGGGTACGGATTGTCTCACCAGTGGCTGCACCCTGACCTTTGACCTCAAGCATCCGGCGGAATCGGGTACGGATTGTCTCACCAGTGGCTGCACCCTGACCTTTGACCTCAAGTATCCGGCGGAATCGGGTACGGATTGTCTCACCAGTGGCTGCACCCTGACCTTTGACCTCAAGCATCCGGCGGAATCGGGTACGGATTGCCTCACCAGTGGCTGCACCCTGACCTTTGACCTCAAGTATCCGGCGGAATCGGGTACGGATTGCCTCACCAGTGGCTGCACCCTGACCTTTGACCTCAAGTATCCGGCGGAATCGGGTACGGATTGCCTCACCAGTGACTCCACCTGACCTTTGACCTCAAGTATCCGGCGGAATCGGGTACGGATTCCCTCACCAGTGGCTCCACCCTGACCTTTGACCTCAAGTATGCGGCGGAATCGGGTACGGATTGCCTCACCAGTGGCTCCACCCTGACCTTTGACCTGAAGTTTTGAGTGATTGGAACCCAGCGCTGTACCGGCATCAAGTGTTGACCTCGTGCGGAGCGTACAGGATGGCTGAACGTGAAAATAATTGTGCATCTCTTCCCCGGAGACTCATGGCGGAGAAAAAAACTAAACACACTAAAACAAAACAAAAATAAAAAACCGACGTCCACAATAATTATGATTACAAGAGTTAGGCCTAGACTAAAGAGCGAAAAATTGATGACTTAAAAGGCTTAGGCCAGAGAGCGAAAGTTTGTTGACTTGCTGTGCAAAGACTGTGGAGCGAAAGATTGATTACTTGACTATGGATGCTTAGTTATGTTCTGAGCTTCATACATACATACATACATACATACATACATACATACATACATACATACATACATACATACATACATACATACATACATACATACATACATATATACACGCTACATCCATCCATACATCAATCAATCAATCAATCAACCAATGAACGAAGAAGGTCCCCGCGGATGTTTTGGCGAGCGCTCTAACCCCATTGCCACCGGCATTACACAGTTAGTGCATGTCATGCCTAATGTAGGGTTTTAAATTCGATCCAGTACATGATCATGTTTGTTGGTTTTACCAGACGTAACATTATACCGGCGGGCTCTTGTTGCCACGTAATTTACAGCTGAACTATCTCCTGCTATGACCAATGGGGTTGTGGTGATACAGCTTCGCCAGTAATCGTCACCGCCAGGTTGAAATGGCAATGTTTGCTGCTGAACGAGACTGAGGTGGGAGAAGTGTGTTGTGTGTGTGTGTGTGTGTGTGACAGAGAGATGGGGAGGGAGAGATAGATGAGAAGAGAGATAGAGAGGGAGATGAGAAGCGAAAGAGACAGGCAGACAGGCAGAGAGTCAGTCGCAGAGAGAGAGAGAGACTGATAGATAGATAGATAGATAAATAGAGAGAGAAAGAAAGAGAGAATAGAAGAGAGACAAGTAAAGGGAGAGCGAGAGAGAGGGAAAGAAAGGCAGATTAGAGAGACAGATAGATAGAGGGATAGAGAGAGAGGGAAATAGAGAGTGAGTAAGAGAGAGGAGAGAGATAGATAAAGAGAGAGAGAGAGAGGGAGAAAGAGAGAGAGATAGATAAAGAGAGAGAGAAAGAGAGAGAGAGAGAGAGAGAGAGAGAGAGAGAGAGAGAGAGAGAGAGAGAGAGAGAGAGAGAGAGAGAGAGAGAGAGAGAGAGAATCAAAAGATGTGAATGGCCATACTTCTTTATCATAATAATGGGTTTAATATTTCGTGTTTGGAAACAGAGCTGAGGGCTGTGGCCTTACGTTGAACTCCCCCAATGATAAATAATGGTAAGTGAGGGAGAATGGAGGAGCACATAGGGAGATAAGGGAATGGAGAAAACAAGACAGGGATGAAAAAGAGACAGACACAAAGAAAGGAAAAAAATTATGGGGGCTGAGAGGGAGAGAACGAGGATGTGGAATAAGAGGAGGAGGAGGAGGAGAAGGAGAAAAGCCAAAAAATCGAAAAGAGGAAAATATGAATGAAGGAAGATATTCGTGTAGACAATTCAAGTTTTTTTATCAAGATTTCTTTACAAAAAGTTGTCTGCTCCAATTCTATCATTTTTTTTCTCGGTCATGAATCAAGATTTGCCCTTGCGTGCGGAGGAATTATAGGCAATTCTAGGCAATTCATTGGTTGGAAAACTCCCCTTGCTCACTCTGTAAGGAAACCCTTGATAGTCGGGGCTCCCCCCCCCCCCGCGCCCTCATTTTTGCATACACCAAAAGAGTGTAACAATGACTCTCTCTCTCTCTCTCTCTCTCTCTCTCTCTCTCTCTCTCTCTCTCTCTCTCTGTCTCTCTCTCTCTCTCTCTCTCTCTCTGTCTCTCTCTCTCTCTCTCTGTCTCTCTCTCTCTCTCTCTCTCTCTCTCTCTCTCTCTCTCTCTCTCTCTCTCTCTCTCTGTGCCATCATTGACATTAGTTGTCCGCCGTCAGCGATATTTCACTATTTCCCCCTCCTTTCTCTCGCTCCTCGATTTTCACTACGATCGATATTTTCTTTTTTTTTTTTTTTTTTTGGAACAGGACTCGAAACCGCCAGCCTTTAGGGTTAAGCTCTCTCAAGGCACACTACTTGTCATTTTGGGTGTCTCCCCCCCACCTTTTCTTGTCTGTATTATATTTCCCCCGCTCAGTTATATTGCTATGTGAAACACAGTGGTCTGTGGATATCAATGGCGTATTTTTCTTCTTGAATTTCTGTCCATTTTTTTTATTGAATGATGACTCAAAAACGTTACTTTACGTCTTTTTAAGATCCGCACACGTTTATAGTGGAGCGTGTATAATATCAGACCTATTCCGTGAGATGCCACAGAGTGTACAACTATCTATTGAGACCATAATTTTCATTATACTTTTATCATTACCTTTTCTTTTTACTTTCGATGAGTATATCAAGACTGTGGGTAAAACTTGTGCTCACAACCATCTTCTCCCCCCCCCCCTCCCTCCCCAACCAAAGGCCGCGGCGTGGAGCATGCAGCCAGAGTAGATACGCTCAGAACAATCTTGGCCTCCCGTAGTCTCCGCGATTGTGTGATGCACAGAGGTTCTCGACCTCCCGTTTACTCAATCTCTTAGGTAAGTCACGGTGGAACAACAGTTACTGTCGAATGCTGCTAACTCCCCGTTATGCCGGCCTGCTGCGGTCGTATATCTACATCGCCCATGTCACATGACATGTGGAGTCTGAGCTGGCTGTGTTGTATAATTACACGTTTGACCTCGGAGTGACAGCCTGCTCCTCCTCCTCCTCCTCCCACCTGACCTCACCTCCCCACCCCTCCCTCAAATTGGCGGTAGCTGAGAGAAAAACAAGAGGAAGCATGGGAGTAATGGTCTTAACGAGGTCCAGATTGGTCTTTACTCCTTTCGGGAAATCCTCGGAAAATAATGAAGTCTTAATCTGGATTGCTGGTAAAGACTTACTTTATTATTATTATTATTATTATCTTTTTTTTTTTTTTTTGGGTTGGGGGGGGGGGGGGGGTGTTTGCGTAGGCCGGTAATGAATGTATTTTGTATTTTGTGTATGGAGAGAGAGAGAGAGAGAGAGAGAGAGAGAGAGAGAGAGAGAGAGAGAGAGAGAGAGAGAGAGAGAGAGAGAGAGAGAGAGAGAGAGAGAGAGAGAGAGAGAGAGAGTTAATTTATTAAATATCCTTTCAGTGGTAAGGTTAAAACAGTGAAAGGATACTGATGCAAGGTCCAAAACAAGCAACGTCAGGTGAGAAATAGCTCGTGAAGTAAAAGGAAATGACATCTCTGTGGACGGCCAATTACTGACCAATTGAACCCGTAGGCGGAGGCCATGCGACAGGAACAGTTAGACATAAACAGCCTGTCGGAAAGTCACCGACCGCTCGTGGGGTCTAGAATGTAAAGTATATTTTCATAGTAAGAAAACATGCCTGGTCTACCGACACATGTATTTCCATATTGCTGAAACAAGATATCTTTGTTTTGTTAACACACGTCGACGTATCGCCCACAGCTATCGAAATCTTATAGTAGTTGAAATGGCGGTCTTTAGCGGAAATGCTGCTGTTTTGGGTTGAAACTGCTCAAGGCAAAGCGATCTTTTAACTGCTAGGAACATATCGCCTTCTCGCTCCTAGTGAAGGCGCTGGGGAAGCATTTTGACAATCATGACGATAAAAATTGATAATTCTGCGAGGGAAGAAATTAAACAAACAAACAAGAAAGCAAATTGTTTTCTCGGAAAGAAAAACAAAAATCAATCAATCAATAAATGAATAAATGAATGAACCAATAAATCAATCACTTTGTTGATGTGTTTTTTAACAATCACTGTGCCTATCATATCAACAGATAGTTCATCAATTAATCAATGAATGAACGAATGAATGAATCAATCAATCAATTAAAAATATATGAATTAATCAATAAATTTATCTTGATAATTAAACTGCCCTCGTCCGTCTAAGACCCGAGAAAAGTGAAAAACAAAATAAAAAAAAAACATAACAAAAACAAAAAGACCCAGAACAAGCAAACCTCAGAATGAACTATAATTTACCTATAACCAAAGTTGGATATTAAAGACGTTGAAGATGAAGTTAAGAGCCTCCTTGATCCTATTATCTTTTCTTTCTTTGATACGCGATGGGAAGACGGAAGAGCTCTACAATAAGAAAAGTCTTTCTTAGCTTCTAATTAATTTGTAAAGTCTAAATATATTTTGCGATCCCCATAACCATTCATTATCGCGTAGTTTTAAACAAGTGCGCAGCCAGGAATTCCCGCAAAACAGAGCATATTTAAGTGCACAAGGAACTTAAAATAGAATCGTAAAGTATAAAAATAGCCATTTTCCCATAATACATCCGTTGGAATATGTCACCAAGGCGAATGACAAGATTGATTATGCCCGAAATAAAGATGGGCGTCGCTAAGGAAGCCGCATTGACACAAAGATCAGGAAATATTGTGTGTGAAGAGTTCTGGACGGCGATTTGTTTGGGATCCTAGTAAACAGGGACATCTTTCTATTTTTTGAGTTAATAAGTTATCAGGCGGTCTTCTTGTCATTAAAATTTCCCTTCTCGATATGCTTTAACTGATTCGTTTGAATTTGATGAAATTTTACATAATTATTAAAATTATCATCATCATCATCATCATCATCATCATCATCATCATCAATACTCTTCTTTTTCTCTTCTTCCTCCTCTTTATTTTCTTCTTCTTCTTCTTCTTCTTCTTCTTCTTCTTCTTCTTCTTCTTCTTCTTCTTCTTCTTCTTCTTCTTCTTCTTCTTCTTCTTCTTCTTCTTCTTCTCCTCCTCCTCCTCCTCCTCCTCGTCCTCGTCCTCGTCCTCCTCCTTCTTCTTCTTCGTCTTCTTCTTCCTCTTCTTCTAAGTATGGTTTTTTGTGCACTGTGTGTGTGTCTGTGTGTGTGGAATCTTGTGAACTAATCTATCGTGCCTAGTCATGGTTTATTATTGTGCAACGGTAACTGTTGCAACCCATAACGCCATTAAAGCCGAGAGAGACGTATCGTATGATAATTTATCTTTCAGCTGGATCAAGAAAATAGAACTTAGCTAATAAAAAACAAAGGAAGACCTGAAATAATGGCTGTTACAAAATCGACTAATTTGTCTCAACGACTTTTGCAGAGAGGATCTAGCATCACGATACGCACGGCTTAAGTTATGGTCCGTACAAATTGTTTAAAAAAATAACCAGAACACCAAACAAACTCATCCATTTGAATGTTAACGAAACCAATGAGGCTGCACGACAAGAGAAACTGTGTCGTAGATAGAGCGTGCGGCCATAAATTGAGTGGAATCTGTTCGGTTCCGGCTGGGTCACCTGACACTGACGGATCGCGACCTGTCGCTCCGGAGTAAATCACGCGAACTAAAGAGGCTTAGTGCTTTCTCTCTCTCTCTCTCTCTCTCTCTCTATCTCTCTCTCTGTCTGTCTCTCTGTCTTTCTCTCAGTCTATCTGTTTCTATCTCTGTCTCTGTCTGTCTGTCTGTCTGTCTCTCTCTCTCTCTCTCTCTCTCTCTCTCTCTCTCTCTCTGTCTCTCTCTCTCTCTCTGTCTGTCTCTGTCTTTCTCTCAGTCTCTCTCTCTCTGTCTGTCTCTGTCTTTCTCTCAGTCTCTCTCTGTCTCTCTGTCTGTCTCTGTCTTTCTCTGTCTTTCTCTCAGTCTCTCTCTCTCTCTCTCTCTCTCTCTGTCTGTCTCTGTCTTTCTCTCAGTCTCTCTCTCTCTCTGTGTCTGTCTCTGTCTTTCTCTCAGTCTCTCTCTCTGTCTGTCTCTGTCTTTCTCTCAGTCTATCTCTCTCTGTCTGTCTCTCTGTCTCTCTTTCTCTCAGTCTCTCTCTCTTTCTCTGTCTCTCTCTGTCTTTCTCTCAGTCTCTCTGTCTCTCTCTCTCTCTGTCTGTCTCTGTCTTTCTCTCAGTCTCTCTCTCTCTCTCTGTCTGTCTCTGTCTTTCTCTCAGTCTCTCTCTCTCTCTCTCTCTGTCTGTCTCTGTCTTTCTCTCAGTCTCTCTCTCTCTCTCTCTCTCTCTCTCTCTCTCTCTCTCTCTGTCTGTCTCTGTCTTTCTCTCAGTCTCTCTCTGTCTCTCTGTCTGTCTCTGTCTTTCTCTCAGTCTCTCTCTCTGTCTTTCTGTCTGTCTCTCTTTCTGTCTCTGTCTCTCTCTCAGTCTCTCTCTGTCTTTGTGTCTCTCTCTCTTTCTGTCTCTGTCTTTCTCTCAGTCTCTCTCTGTCTTTCTGTCTGTCTCTCTTTCTGTCTCTGTCTTTCTCTCAGTCTCTCTCTCTGTCTCGCTGTCTGTCTCTCCGTCTTTCTCTCAGTCTCTCTCTGTCTTTCTGTCTGTCTGTCTCTGTCTTTCTCTCAGTCTCTCTCTGTCTTTCTGTCTGTCTCTCTTTCTGTCTCTGTCTTTCTCTCAGTCTCTCTCTGTCTTTCTGTCTGTCTCTCTTTCTGTCTCTGTCTTTCTCTCAGTCTCTCTCTGTCTTTCTGTCTGTCTCTCTTTCTGTCTCCGTCTTTCTCTCAGTCTCTCTCTGTCTTTCTGTCTGTCTCTCCCTCTCTGTATATATCTCTCTCTCTGTACCTCTCTCTCTCTCTCTGTATCTCTCTCGCTGTCTCTGTCTCTCTCTCCCCCCATCCCCCCTTCTCCCTCCCTCTGTAGGTTTGATGCTTGCGGCCAACATCGTGACTTGAGTCGATGTACTCACGCTTGTTGTCCCCCGTGTAAGACTCCTAGTAACACTTAGAACGGCCGCGCGTTGAATGATCCATCACTGCTACTTTGTGGAGGTTGGTGCTGGTTTGTGGATCCGTTGATTTACCGCCAGGATTGTCCCCTTCCTCTTATCACCGTAGTTGTTTTTTTGTCGTGTCGTCGATGTTGTTTTTGTCTTTCATTGTGGCAATCTAATTGTTAACGGTATATTTTTTAAATTTTACTTTCTTTATCAGAATCATTATCTGTAACATCTTCTTTCTCTGTACGTCGCCGGAATTAATGATCATAATCAACATCATCATCATCATCATCATCATCATCATCATCATCATCATCATCATCATCATTATCAACATCCTAATCATCATCATTATCAACATCCTAATCATCATCACCATCATCATCATCATCACCATCACCATCATCATCATCATCATCATCATCATCATCATCATCATCATCATCATTATCAATATTATTATCATCATCTTCATCATCATCATCATCATCATCATCATCATCATCAACATCATTATCATCATTATCCTGATCATCATTGTTATCATCATCTTCATCATCATCATCATCATCATCATCATCACCATCTTCATTATCATCATTATTATCATCATCATTATCATCATCATCATCTTCATCCTCCTCATCCTCCTCATCATCATCATCATCATCATCATCTTTATCATCATCATCACCATCATCACCATCTTTATCATCATCATCACCAATATCATTATCATCATCATTATCATCATCCTCCTCTCCTCCTCCTCCTCATCCTCATCATCATCATCATCATCATTATCATCAGCATCATCATCATCATCATCATCATCATCATCATTTTCAGCCTCATCATACTCATCATTTTCATCATAACAACCATCGTGTCCAATCTTCAAAAACCGACCCCAGAACTAGGTCTACCTGTTTATACAACAGCATTAATTAATGGCATTTCATTTTCAAACATTCGGAACCAAGGAGAAAGAGTTCATCTTACAAAACCTGTGAAACACTTATCCTCAATAATGACTGCTCATTTCCTTCTGTCTTTCTTGCTATTAGCCAAACTATCGGGCTGGTCTGATGAGAGTCATTCAGTTTGATTATAATAGATCGATCGATTGGCGATAGAAAGGTGGAGGGGGAAGAAGGGAGGGAGAGGGAGACAGAGAGTGAGAGAGAGGGAGATAGAGAGTGAGAAGTAGAGAGAGAGCGAGAGCGAGAGAGAGAGAGAGAGAGAGAGAGAGAGAGAGAGAGAGAGAGAGAGAGAGAGAGAGAGAGAGAGAGAGAGAGAGAGAGAGTCTTTACAATCAGGAAGATTAAAGAAATTTGAGGGAGAAAGATTTATGGGTGATCCCTCCCGTCCTAAAAAAAGAAATATAAATAAATAAAAAGAAAAAAAAATTATCAAGAAAAGCATGCGGAGGAAGAAGAGAAACACATGTAGGATTAATGATCGAGACAGGCGGACTTTATAATATATATATATATGTATATATATGTATATATATGTATATATATATATAGACATACATACAGGCAGACAGACAGATGATCCGGAAGCTACTATCGCCCGCTTCCGTTGATATAACCCGTCCAATACATCAGATGTCATACCACACAGACACACCAGAGAGAGAAGCCGACTGGGCCAGAGCGGGATTCGAATCTGTAAAAAAAAGACAGCCTGCTCAGCTAAGGGCAAGTGTGTAGACCGCTCGGCCACATGTAACCGAGTTCACACATCCTCCGGCCGACTTTATTCCATTTTTTTTCTTTCTGTCCCCTCCAGCGCGTCTGCTAGATCGAGCTTATCTCTGACCAGGGTCTGGAGATAATGTGTGTGGCCTTGATCAGGGTGTGAGCTCATATTTGGTCTGCTTATCTCACAACTAAAGTGCTCTCATCTTCTCTCTGTCTGTCTGTGTTTCTGTCTCCCTTTTCCTTTCTCTTTCTCTCATTGTTCTCTCTCTCTCTCTCTCTCTCTCTCTCTCTCTCTCTCTCTCTCTCTCTCTCTCTCTCTCTCTCGCTCTTGTTTGCTTGCCTCTTTTGTCTGTCTCTCTAGATCTGTCCTCTCTCTCTCTCTCTCTCTCTCTCTCTCTCTCTCTCTCTCTCTCTCTCTCTCTCTCTCATTCACTCTCCCCCCTCCTTCCCCCCCCCACACACACACACACAAAGAAGCTTGGACCAATAGAGACCCATGTATGTTATTGTATTTTATAAAGTATTAATGTATTTCATTCATCGATCATACAGCTGTAGTTGGTCTCTCGTATCGGAAACTCTTCTTTATCTTCCTTTTTTCTTTCGTTTACTGTCCTTTTGTAAAGGAGAATGGGCTCGAAAATAATCTCTGTACATTGGAGTTGGTGAAAGATTTTGAGCGGAGATTAAGAAAGTTCAGAGGTTACGTGTCGCTGTTTGCTTCCCCGATAGTTGTTTCTCTAATGTCTCTCTGGAAATGAAGGCAAAATAAGATTTTAGAAGAAAATTGTTTTTCTTTATTTAACGGAATTGGGCTACCGATGACAATGCCAAGGCTAGAATAACGGTCAAGATTTTCCCATTCATTGATTTTTTTAAAGCGTTCCCGTCATCTTGAGCTCTCTGTCTAGCGCTGGCGTCGTGAGCGTTTCGACTCATCATGCATGCTGTATTGAGGGTCACGCACGTATGTGATGTTTGTTGGGTTCATGAGAAGCCGCGAAGAATCTGGGTTTTTTGTTTAAATTATATTTTTCCCGCTTTCAATACGAAGTTATGATATGTGAGGGGCTTCCTTGGAAAGAGGTTAGTTGTCAATGAAGTGAAGGGCTAGAGGGAGAAGAGGGCCTAAAGAGAGAATGTTGGTGTGTGTGTGGAAAGGGGGGGGGGGGGGGGTGGTGGGATGTGAGTTTAGATGACGGAAGCTGGTAAAAAGAGGAGATACATAGGGGGGGAGGAGAGATTTAAAGATCAGAGGAAGAGGGGTATAAAAGAGAAAAGGTCACAGAGAACGAGGCTGAGCGAGGTGAGGGTGTATGGAAACGGAAGGAGAGAGAGACAGTGACAGAGAGAGAGAGAGAGAGAGAGAGAGAGAGAGAGAGAGAGAGAGAGAGAGAGAGAGAGAGAGAGAGAGAGAGAGAGCAATACGATAGATAGATAGATAGCCAGAGAAAGAGAGAAAGAGATAGAGTCGGTAAGTGCTGTAGACAGTAAACCTTGTGTATCACCGCACAGAACCAGTCAGCGACCGCGTCGATTCTTCTCGTTGATCCGCGCGGCCATTTTATCGCTTTTGTTCACGATAACTTTATTTGATCCGTTACCTAGGTGGAAGTCTTCCCCATCTCCTTGATCTGACCCAGCGGAAACCCGACAAGACCAAGGAAACCTTTCTCGGATTTTGGAAATATTCTGTCTCCCTCTCCAGCTCCCCTTCCGGCCAGTTCTCCGCTCTTCTCCTCCTCTTTCCGTCCCTCATTTTTCTTTTCTTTTTTTCTTTTTGGTTCCCCTTTTTTTTGCCTGCGCCTGTTAATTTTTCCACTCTCGCATTGTCTGTCTGTCTGTCTCTCTTTCTCTCTCTCTCTCTCTCTCTCTCTCTCTCTCTCTCTCTCTCTCTCTCTCTCTCTCTCTCTCTCTCTCTCTCTCTCTCTCTCTCTCTCTCTCTCTCTCTCTCTCTCTCTCTCTGACGTACTTTTCTCAATTAGGTTAGTTCGATATCCGGCATGAAGTATGAAACTCATCCACTTAAAAAGTCGTTTTGTCGGTCAAACACAAACTTTTTAAAAAACGACGATGGTAAAATTTGCTTATCGGCAACGAAATTTCCACCAGCTGTTGAAACCGCGTACCCAAACATCCCTGCAGAATGGCTGTGTTATGTAATGTACACCTATAAGAAAGAACAATTTATTGGATAATAGATCGTTCCCGTCAACATTATGCAGATATTGTAGACTGTTTGATCTACTCCTCTTGGCCTGTGACTTCCCAGTGGGGACAATCTATACCAGATTCTGTATGTGCCGGACAAGTCGCCCCGATCCGTGTCTTAGAAAAAGACTCGATCCGCGTCTTTTGAATCGATTCGGTTCGTGTCTGAGGAATCGATTTGATCTGTGTCTGAGGAATCGACTCGGTCCGTGCCTGAGAAACGGATCGTGTCATTATAAAACCTAGACCGACACTGTAAGGCTGCACTGACGCTCAGAAGCCAAGTGAAGCCAAAAGAAGCCAACGGAAGCCGCACTTAGATAAATAGTGAACTCGACCAAACCGAGGTTCCAATCCTAACTCGACTTTTTTTTTTTAATTATTTTCTTCTTCTTTACTTTCCTTCTTCTCAAATAGCGGTTTTCTTCCCTCCTCAAAAAGATCCCTTCGTCCGTCGACTCTGTTACATTTCAAACGGTTCTGAGAGGGCAAAGACGTCAGGATTCTTTGGGGTTTTGTTTTGTTTTGTTTTTTCTTTTCCCAGACTGAAAGGGTGGATGAAGATAAGGGTAAAGGAAAGGGGGGGCGGAGAGAGTGGTGTGGACGATGGTAATGAAAGTGCAGGAGTAAAAATTAAGCAGAAGTCGTGTAGAGTACCTTTGTGGATTCAAAATATAGGCAAGTAGGGCAAGATGATGAATGAGAGAGAGAGACAGAGAGAGAGAGAGAGAGAGAGAGAGAGAGAGAGAGAGAGAGAGAGAGAGAGAGAGAGAGAGAGAGAGACAGACAGACAGACAGACAGACAGACAGACAGGCAGACAGAGTAGGAGGGAGGAAGAGAGAGAGAGAGAGAGAGAGAGAGAGACAGACAGACAGACAGACAGACAGTGAGACAGAGTTTGAGGGAGGCAGAGAGAGAGAGAGAGAGACAGAGAGAGACAGAGAGACAGACAGACACACAGGCAGACAGAGTAGGAGGGAGGAAGGGAGGGAGGGAGAGAGAGAGACAGAGAGAGACAGAGAGAGAGAGAGAGAGAGAGAGAGACAGAGAGACAGACAGACACACAGGCAGACACACAGGCAGACAGAGTAGGAGGGAGGAAGGGAGGGAGGGAGAGTGAGACACACACACACACACAGGCAGACAGAGTAGGAGGGAGGGAGACACTCACACACACACAGACACACAGAGTAGGAGGGAAGAAAGGGGGGGGCGGGAGATAGAGAGAGGATGGAAGACGAGGAAGGAGACCGATAAGGATAATGTGCCAGATCAATTATTCATTATTTTGAATTTCTGAGAATGTGAAAGTTGGTGTGTTCGGGGCCCGTAAGAGCCAGGTTATCTGTTCATTGTCGGTGTGTTCCGGACCCGTAAGAGCCAGGTTATCTGTTCATTGTCGGTGTGTTCCAGGCCCGTAAGAGCCAGGTTATCTGTTCATTGTCGGTGTGTTCCAGGCCCGTAAGAGCCAGGTTATCTGTTCATTGTCGGTGTGTTCCAGGCCCGTAAGAGCCAGGTTATCTGTTCATTGTCGGTGTGTTCCGGACCCGTAAGAGCCAGGTTGTCTGTTCATTGTCGGTGTGTTCCAGGCCCGTAAGAGCCAGGTTATCTGTTCATTGTCGGTGTGTTCCGGACCCGTAAGAGCCAGATTATCTGTTCATTGTCGGTGTGTTCCGGACCCGTAGGAGCCAGGTTATCTGTTCATTGTTGGTGTGTTCCGGACCCGTAAGAGCCAGGTTATCTGTTCATTGTCGGTGTGTTCCAGGCCCGTAAGAGCCAGGTTATCTGTTCATTGTCGGTGTGTTCCAGGCCCGTAAGAGCCAGGTTATCTGTTCATTGTCGGTGTGTTCCAGGCCCGTAAGAGCCAGGTTATCTGTTCATTGTCGGTGTGTTCCGGACCCGTAAGAGCCAGGTTATCTGTTCATTGTCGGTGTGTTCCAGGCCCGTAAGAGCCAGGTTATCTGTTCATTGTCGGTGTGTTCCGGACCCGTAAGAGCCAGATTATCTGTTCATTGTCGGTGTGTTCCGGACCCGTAAGAGCCAGATTATCTGTTCATTGTCGGTGTGTTCCGGACCCGTAAGAGCCAGATTATCTGTTCATTGTCGGTGTGTTCCGGGCCCGTAAGAGCCAGATTATCTGTTCATTGTCGGTGTGTTCCGGACCCGTAAGAGCCAGATTATCTGTTCATTGTCGGTGTGTTCCGGACCCGTAAGAGCCAGGTTATCTGTTCATTGTCGGTGTGTTCCGGACCCGTAAGAGCCAGGTTATCTGTTCATTGTCGGTGTGTTCCGGACCCGTAAGAGCCAGGTTGTCTGTTCATTGTCGGTGTGTTCCGGACCCGTAAGAGCCACGTTATCTGTTCATTGTCGGTGTGTTCCGGACCCGTAAGAGCCAGATTATCTGTTCATTGTCGGTGTGTTCCAGGCCCGTAAGAGCCAGGTTATCTGTTCATTGTCGGTGTGTTCCAGGCCCGTAAGAGCCAGGTTATCTGTTCATTGTCGGTGTGTTCCAGGCCCGTAAGAGCCAGGTTATCTGTTCATTGTCGGTGTGTTCCGGACCCGTAAGAGCCAGGTTATCTATTCATTGTCGGTGTGTTCCGGACCCGTAAGAGCCAGGTTATCGGTTCATTGTCGGTGCGTTCCGGGCCCGTAAGGTCAGGATTAAGATCAATATCAGCAGACGCGACCCCCTCTCCAAGTCTTCCAGTTTGACAGCCATCTTTCTCTCGAGTGTCGGATTGCGCCGACGGATTCTGTTTCTCCGTCATATTCTTAAGGTCAGAGTTTCCTATCAGTGTGTTGGAAACTAATAGAGAAGACAGGCAAATAGAAGGAAGCCTGAAAAGTAAGTACTGTTAATTGAGATTTGAAGGAGATATAACTGTCAACTCAATCATAATCATATCAACATCATCATCATCGTCGTCGTCGTTGACGTATTCGGTATTATCATCATCTTCAATATTTTTTTAGATATCATCCTCATCATCATCATCATCATCATCATCATCATCATCATCATCAGTAGCTCTGCAATGTCTGTATCATAAAGAAGAGCACCTCTGCCGGTGCGATAAAATACCATGTAGTGGGAATATGATATAGGCCTTACCCCCTTTACACTGCGTCAGCTATGCTGGAGTGAGCGTTTTGTTATTGCGACTTGGTCTTGCTATTGGATAAAGGGGAAAAAATTTAAAGCTTCATCGGTATCCTAGGGCAGCCTCTTTTTGTTTCTTAATGAATAATTATTCTTTGATATTTAGCAATGCTTTTTTTTTTTGCTTGTTTTTAATTAAAAAAAATGAAACGAAAAAGTTTTTAAAAAATTAATTCTATGCACATTTTAGTTTTCATTTGAAGTAATAGTACTTAACACTTTTGAAGATTGATTGTATGTCTAACCATGTCTAATGATTCCAATAGAAACAATTCACATAGAACTGACTATAGTCTCTCTTATTTGTTGTGATCATATCCAATTGGGCCTGTCATCAAAACGTAAATGACATGGCACTGGTTTTTTTTTGTTTTATTAATTTCCTCTCTTTATGCATTTATCTAATCTGTCGATTATAATGGTTTCTAATCTCTCTCTCTCTCTCTCTCTCTCTCTCTCTCTCTCTCTCTCTGTCTCTCTCTCTCTCTCTGTCTGTCTGTCTGTCTGTCTGTCTGTCTGTCTGTCTGTCTGTCTCTCTCTCTCTCTCTCTCTCTCTCTCTCTCTCTCTCTCTCTCTCTCTCTCTCTCTCTCTCCCCTTCCTAAAGTCCACCTTAGGCTAAACCAGCCAGTCTTGTCTTTGATGTGAATCGTCTCGTCTTCCCCACGATAATGACCACATTATCCGATATGCTTGTGGTAGGTTTGGCATCGATTTTGTTTTTTTATCTTTCATTCTGAACTGCTTTATCTAAATCTTTTTCAGATTCTAAGAAGGAAAAATAATAGACGCAGATGCAGGCAGTTTTTATGCAGGAAAATATGTTAAAAGTTATTTTTTAAAAAGAACTCCCCCCCCCCCCTTTTTCTTCTTGTTTTATGTAAGATTTGTAAGATCTTATTAATCTCAAGCAGCTTAGTGGGGACAGAAATCCCTTTCTTGGGTAACCTAAGATCTTGACTTACGTCATCCCACAACACTAACAGGTCAAGAATTGTATCTCAGAAACCAATGATTCACCGTTTTGTTAAAATTTTAAGTTAGGTAGTCGAAAAGGGAAGGAAAAATCTAGTCAAACGGTGAAAAACGTCTGCCATTTTTTGGGTCAATAACCGTTTCCTCAAACCAGCGAAGAGCTCGTTTTGAGAGTGATCCTCTCACTTAACTTCATTAGCTGCTGGTCCGGAGACACATTGCTGTGATGCCTCCAGTCGACGTGAATAAATATCTGCTCTAACGTTAGTCGCTTTCCTTTTCTTCGTCACAAAGTTTTCAACTTTGTTATACGCGAACATCTCGCTACAAATTCATTAGGTTGCATGTACAAACATTTTGTACACACACACACACACACACATGTGTAATAATTGTTACAAATGCTCTTTTTTTTTATATTTTTTTATTTTTTGAATTTGGCATCTTTGTTCATAAAACCCAGTTAAATCCAGTGGTCCAGTGATTTGAGGTTCTCCACGGAATAGTCACATCTATTTTTATCGGTGGGAAAACCCGTCCCCCCTAGCCGATACAGCGCCGATATTGAGTCTCTTCGAAGCGTGGCGCGCCTGTACAGTGTTCTCTCTCTCTTTGTCTGTCTGTCTGTCTCTCTTTGTGTGTCTGTCTATCTGTCTGTCTCTCTATGTAGGTCTATCTATCTGTCCATCTGTCTGTCTGTCTGTCTGTCTCTGTCTCTCTCTGTGTGTCTTTCTCTCTTTGTCTCTGTCTCTCTGCCTCTCTCTGTGTCTGTCTTTCTCTCTTTGTCTCTGACTCTCTGCCTCTCTCTTTGTCTGCCTGTCTCTCTCCCTCTCTCTCCCTTTCTCTCTCTCTCCCCCCCCCCCTCTCTCTCTCTTTCTCTCTCGCTGTCCCTTTCCCTCCCTCTCCATCTCTCTCCCCCTCTTTCTCTCTATCTCCCTCTCCCTCCCTCTCCATCTCTCTCTCTCTCTCTCTCCCTCCCTCCCTCTCTCTTTCTCTCTCTCTCCCTCTCCCTCCCTCCCTCTTCCCCCCTCTATCTCTTCCTCTCTCTCTCTCTCCCTCTCCCCTCTCTCACTCACTCTCGCTCTCTCTCTCTCTCTCTCTCTCTCGCTCCCTCTCTCTCTCCCTCTCCCTCCCTCCCTCTTCCCCCCTCTCTCTCTCTCTTTCTCTCTCTCTCTCTCCCTCCCTCTCCCCCTCCCTCTCTCTTTCTCTCGTCTCTCGAACCGAACAGAATTCTCGGTTAACGTACCAGGAGAAGGAAGAGTGTTTGTCATGACGGTGTCCATGTTTCGGAGACATGACTGTATTGAAATTATAAAGGGTGGAAAAATAATCGGAAACAATCCAGATGATGTTCAAAGAATTTGATTTATACCCGCTCGGTCGTTGCTCTCGGGTGACCACTTGGTGACCACTTGGTGACCACTTAGTGGTGGCAGGAGGGACGGAGTTAGAAAAACTCAGAAATAAAGATAGAAAGGAAGAAAGAAAGCGAGAGAAAGAAAGAAAGGGAAAGCGAGACAGAGAGAGAGAGAGAGAGAGAGAGAGAGAGAGAGAGAGAGAGAGAGAAAGAGAGAGTGAGAGAGAGAGAGGTAAGGAGAGAGAGAAAGAAAGAGAAGGAGCGAGAGAGAGAAAAAATAGATAAAGATAAGATAGAGAGAGTAAAAGAGATTAAGAAAGAGCAAGAGATAGATAGATAGATAGATAGATAGATAGATAGATAGATAGAGAGAGAGAGAGAGAGAGAGAGAGAGAGAGAGAGAGAAAAGAAAGATAAAGGTAAGATAGAAAGAGTAAAAGAGAGTGAGATCACTTGACATGTCATTTTTCAGGCTTCAGGTTTGGTCGATCTTTTCCTTTCGGGGTTAATAACCCAAAACACAAATAATGCAATGCTCCATTTGAAAAAGAAAAAAATGTTAAGAAAAAAAAGAAGAGAGAAAACAACACGAGGATATGATCTTGTTTTGATAAGTCTAGTCCACTATATACTGGTGGAGAATCATGATCGCCGATGTCTGTCTTACAGAGAGAGAGAGAGAGAGAGAGAGAGAGAGAGAGAGAGAGAGAGAGAGAGAGAGAGAGAGAGAGAGAGAGAGAGAGAGAGAGAGTCCACTGTATATAATACAGGTTAACAGAATATTATGTTGCCAAGATCGGAAGATACTGAGAAAAAGCAATGACTAAATAAAGAACAACAATAACAATAGCAACCACAACCACGCCGCTGCCGACAATGATAATGATAATGATGACGGTGATGATAACGACAATGATAATGATGACGATGATGATGACGGTGATGATAACGACAATGATAATGATAATGATGACGGTGATGATTACGATAATGATGATGATGATGATGACGGTGATGATAACGACAATGATAATGATAATGATGACGGTGATGATAACGACAATGATAATGATAATGATGACGGTGATGATAACGACAAAGATGATGATGAGGATGATGATGATAATGATAATGATGATGACAGTGATGATAACGACAATGATGAGGATGATGATGATGAAACGATGAAGATGATAATGACGGGTTCGCCAACACATGTTAATGTCCACCTGATTGCATTCTGATCGTTTTAGTCTAGATCGATACCAATATCATATCGATGAGAAGCACGTGACATTTTTGGACGGGGGAGAGGTGTCTGGGGGGAGGGGGGGGGGGTAGCACTAGGTAAGACCAATACACTTTTAGTGCTCATTTAGTTTCGTTACTCATTGTGACGCTTCATGTGACATTTTGACATGAAATAAAGGAAATCGATTTATTCTGTTCTTTCTCAAGCTGTTTTTAGATCCTTTTAAACGCCTATTAGAAAGATGTGAATATTTATTCACATTGAGTAATTTAGAGTGCGGGGATTCTTAGCCGCGCAATTATTTACACCTGCGTGATAATAAATGTTTAAAACATATATAAATAGATTGGGAATTTACAAAATTAGGCAACTGGTGTTATTGGGGCGCAGCTTCAGTAAAAGGGAAAGAAAAGAAGCAATAAAATGATATAAATAAAATAGAGTGAAAGAAAAGAAGCAATAAAATGATATAAATAAAATAGAGTGAAAGAAAAGAAGCAATAAAAGGATATAAATAAAATAGAGTGAAAGAAAAGAAGCAATAAAAGGATATAAATAAAATAGAGTGAAAGAAAAGAAGCAATAAAATGATATAAATAAAATAGAGTGAAAGAAAAGAAGCAATAAAATGATATAAATAAAATAGAGTGAAAGAAAAGAAGCAATAAAATGATATAAATAAAATAGAGTGAAAGAAAAGAAGCAATAAAATGATATAAATAAAATAGAGTGAAAGAAAAGAAGCAATAAAATGATATAAATAAAATAGAGTGAAAGAAAAGAAGCAATAAAATGATATAAATAAAATAGAGTGAAAGAAAAGAAGCAATAAAATGATATAAATAAAATAGAGTGAAAGAAAAGAAGCAATAAAATGATATAAGTAAAATAGAAATGCCAGAAATTAAAAAACAACCAAACAAACAAACAAAAAACCTGCTGCTTAGATTTCACTCCTGTGTCGGCCGTGGAGCCAGAGTGCACTTCCATCCTTGCTAACGACCTGGGCGAGGCATGACTACGTTAGGTTAGGATCGGTTGATTGCTGGACTCTTCAAGACTACGTTAGGTTAGGATCGGTTGATTGCTGGACTCTTCAAGACTACGTTAGGTTAGGATCGGTTGATTGCTGGAC
>JAWDGP010002720.1:82500-90796 GCA_033675545.1 Elysia crispata | reverse complement strand
GCATTAACTTATTTGAGTTATGTAGAAAAGAAATCCTTTATTGACCTTAACAAGACTTACCTGTTTCCCTGATCATTACATCTCAGCCATGTACTGGATGTAGGCTTCTCTCAGGATTTTTTATGACACAACAGCTATAGTTATTTGGCCTTTTACTCACTCTTATAGTAAGAATGTAAGCACAGACTATACTTTGTGTTACGATAGTGTCTACCCAGATTAGATCCGTGATACTTAACTCAACACACCTATCAAATTGTCCATCTGGAGAGCTCTACCTCTCACTAGATTTTTTTCCCTTAAAATCAACATTGCATATTGATTTTTGTAAAGATCTTTCTTGGGAGTGAAGCACGAAATGTATAACCGAAAATTTTGTTGATCTCCGCAAACAAAATATTAGCACCAACAGGAAGTATTTTTCTTCTATACATAGATCCCTAAATTGCAAAACCAAAATCAAAGAGAATATTACTTGACCTAGCATGATGACAAAACTATGGATTCCATTTTATTTTAGGATCATCGAAGTTAAAACTTTGATTAAGAATTGTATTTTCTATCTGGACTAATGTATTTAATGATCAAAATTGGAGCTACTTTTTCCAGAGAACAAAAGTATTAGTTGATAAAACTATCTCTACACAAATTGCACAAGTGTTTTAGCTGTAAAACTTCATGGTTTTAAAAACAGAAATATATATATATATATATATATATATATATATATATATATATATATATATATATGTGGGTTTTATTTTGTGAGATTAAAAAAGTGAATATTCATTTTGGGCTAAGTTTGTAAAATAAGTAAGCTATGAAAAAAATGTTTTAATCTGAAAAAAAAAAATCAATAAACGAGCACTATTTTGTCATCTTTGACAGCTATAAAGTTGTACGCAAAGAAGCTAATTTCAAGTCTTCGTCCACAGACCCGTTTCGATCTGTACCATGGCCTGGACAATTGTGCTTTCTTTGCTATTTATTTTCCTTAGGGCCGCTTTAAGTATGTAAAATGTTTATAAAAGTGTTATGGTCCTTTTATCATTTGAAAAAAAAAAGACAAAAAAGAAGGAAAAAAAAAGCATTCTTATTCATATTTATAATTAGAGATAACTTCAATGACGATTTAAAAAAATTGTACTTTTCCTAAAGTTAGAACATGTATGAAGCTAATGTTGGTTCTAAAAAAAATCTGAGAAGGCTGTATTACATGAGTCTGCAAACCTGGTACATTTAATTTTTTTCACTTCTCAGCGACCTTGAATAGAAAATGTTTTACAGCTTTTTAAGTTTTTTTTAAGTGGAAATAAAATGATTAAACGTCAAGGAAATTTGTTTTATGTGAAAATTAAACAATTAAAAAACACAGCTGATAAACTGCTTCAGTTTTTTCACCTCATAAAGTATTTAATCTAACCGTTTTGCTCATAGTTGTTTCGTTTAAATACATTTAAATAATGCCTAAACTTTTCTCAACAACAGCATTACAATGGTCTTGTATTAGTTTTAAATAATGAAGTATTAATTATTTATAGCTGATAGATAAAGCGAAACTTATTTTATTAAGTGTGTTATTACAAATATTCTAATCTTAAATGTAAATGTTTTTACCTCAGGTAATCCAATGTTTACTCCAAAAAACTTCGAATACACCAAGAACTGCAAAGATAAGTATCTTGTGGAAGGAAAAGATTTTTTACTTATTGAATTTGAGGCAACTGGCAGTAACACTACCTATCCGCTTAATGATGGTCTTGATGGGCCACAGTTTTATTACTCAACAAATAGACATAACAACCATATCAATGTAAGCGTCAATTGACTGTAACATAATATTTATTTCCATGTCTATTCCCTCCATCAATGTGTTTTCTTCTATGTGTTTTCCTCTCTTCGTATTTCGATTTCCTCTTTTTGACAACATATATCGGATAATAATGTTTCCAATTCGATTAACATTAACATTTAAATTGATATGAGACCTTCAGGCATAAGTCAATCAGTTAGAGCATTTTGAATTGCAAGAATTTAACTGTTTGGTATTTATAATAAACGAATGTCAACTTCCGAGTAACATTTCTCTGTAAAAGAAGCGGTTTTATATTCTTATATATATATATATATATATATATATATATATATATATATACACACATATGATTTTAAGCATATCTCTTATTGTGTTTCCTTAGTATGAGTCTTTTTAATTATTTTTTAGTTAATTGAAACCAGAAATAAATATTTGACAGGTACATATATAAATATCAGAAGTGCATCAAACTTTGAAAATTTTAATATTATCAATTACTATTTTTATCTATTGAAACAAAATTGACATAGGTTATGCCTTTAATATTAACCAAATGATTTCTAGCATAAATATTCTCTCTTCTTTTAAAGTAATATCAGAATTATTATTACTGCTATTCAAAGCTGTAGTTTTTCAAATCTGCATGAATTTGAATTCCACTATGTGCATAAACAATTCGTTTATTTCTAGTGTCAGTCCTTCCTCTCATTTTCCATTGTGATACACAGACAGATCAAAATAGGCGTTTATTATTACTTTTGGGGATATTGTGTATTTCAGCCCTGTAGTTGCTTTCACGGTTTAACTAGTGCATGCATAAGTACACCAGGCCAACCTAATGCGCGTTCATGTTTAGAGGTACAACCCTTCCAAGTCTACCGGTGCACCTACAACATGACTGCAGAGCAAAGTTTAAGCAATCAAAGTGTCTGGATGGTGTGGCCCGGTCCTCCTGAATTAGTTAGTAAATCATATAAGATTCCTGAAATAAGAGGTAAGTTAAAACCTTAAGTAAGATTTTTTAAAAGACGACTTTTTTTCGAATTTTAATTATAACAGAAAATAAACAATCCAAATCCACATGTCTTTGCTTAGAAAATTATTTTTAAATTGGTTTTCATTTTTTATCAAACAATATGAATGCGTGTCTTGAATGATTTAAAAAAAAACTTCAATATTCATTGTAAAATTAGATATGTGCACCAGACTATTAAAATTTACTTGAGAAATGTTTGCACCCTAATTTATATTTACCAATTTTGATAAAAAAAATAAAATAATGTTATCTTTCCTATTGCCTCTGATGTCTTTGTTTCAGCCGCCTGCCGTGAGTACCTCTTTATTAATAATATTAAATATCACTGTAATTACAACTTTATCTCTCCATTATTTTATTCCATCCTCACGTCATTATATATATATATATATATATATATATATATATATATATATATATATATATATATATATATATATCATGACTTCCAGACATCCATATATGTCTGTTAATTGTCACTCATTTACTTTTAGCCATATCAAACATTTTTTCGTGCTGTTTTCCCCTGCTGCTCCTTCGATTATTCCATTTGTCACACGATTTTCTAGTTTCTGTTTCCTCAGCACAGCCAAAACAAGATTGCTTCGTCTTTTCGTATTCTATTTATGTGTGATCTTTTTCTTTTGGATTATCGTAGCACTGTTTTGGTTGATATATATATTTTTTGCAGTCCATGATATTTCCAGCAATCTCCTTAGGAACCACATTCCTGTTTCGTCCTGTTTCTTTTGTAACTTTTATTTAAAATTATCCAGCCCTTGCATCTATTCATCAGAGTGGCTTCAATAAACCGCACCAGGTGTCTTCTTCTTTTGTGCGTCGAGATGTGGTCATTGATAAGTACTTATTTCATTCCCTGGTGAGTCTTTTTTTCTTGGCCTATTCTTGGTGCAACTTCAATGTAAGTTAAGTCCATCACTTGACATTAAAGTACCCAAGTATTTGAATTGATCACTTTGCTTGAGTTTATTTCCGTTCATATGGATGTTGATGGGCGGTCCCTTTTTTTTCAACTGAGGGTTCAATTCTAATCGTTCCATTTTGCTTCCTTTGTTAATGTTTATTGCAAGTCTCTATTTTTTCTGTAATTAATTCATGTCCTGAAGCACAGGTTAATATATTTACATTGTGCCTTCCTACTGTTATTTCTTAATATCCTTCTACGTTTCGCGTGATTATTTCACTCTAGAGAGTAAATAGGTCTGGGGAAAGCACATATCCTTGTCTGACGTCCCGCTTTCTTTCTTCTTGAAAAAGAGCTGATTTCTCTATCAACTCCCATTGCTGCTCTCAGTTAAGAGTACTTGCTTATGATGTCTTGTAGATATTATTTCGTCTGTCTTCAACTGTGTGGCCAATGAAGCACATAAACTCTTTTTTATACCTCTAGAGCTCGTTCGAAAACAGCTTGAAGGGTGAGGGTTGCGTTGTTGTAAGTTTCGGTTCCACAAATCCACACTGTTTCTCTGCTACTTCTGGATTTTGTTTCTGACTCTCATCATGAATATTCTTACAAGTAATTCGTTTATATAACTTGTGGCATTGATCACTTTCTGTTGTCCTTTATTATTATTATTATTATTATTATTATTATTATTATTATTATTATTATTATTATTATTATTATTATTATTATTATTATTATTATTATTATTATTATTATTATTATTATTATTATTATTATTATTATTAATATTTCTATTCTTATTGTTTTCAACATTATCAATATTTTTTAGGAGAGCCTTAGTATGTAGGCGCATATACACAAACATTATTTAGTTTCATGTTTAGGCGCTTTGTATGTTGGCAATATAAATAAACAAGAAAAAGATTTTCTGAACGAATCTGATATCGTTTTCTCTTCTTTTATCAATTCGCTCATTTTTCCCTTCTTACTGTACAATTTAAGTGCCTTTGATTTTTTTTACTCAATTCTAAAAAGTTTAAGTACAAGTTTATAACTTTTCTTACAGCACCGGATGATTACTTATTACATGAAGTAAAATGGATACAAATAAAACTTATTTTCTATTCTTCTTTTCCTGTATTATAAATTTGCAGCCAAGATAGAATTGCTGAGTTTCCAGTCTTCGTTCAAAGAAAATGAAGATTTCCTCGTGGCAGGAGAGGATACAACAGTCATCCAATTCGAGGTGTCTGGGAATAACTCTGTCCACTCTTTTGATGGGAAAAATGGACCACAGTTCTACTTTACCACAACGGACATGGTGTCTCATGAGGCAAGTTATGTATAATGGAACGGACACTGCGTAAAAAGAAAAAAAAAAGAGATAAGAAATAAAGTGTTTTGCGCTTAGCGGATCAAAAACGATCAGTTTTATGAGCTGGATTTTTCCACAGCTTGTAAATCACAACTGCTGCATGCCTATTTATGACATTGTAAGGTTAAAAAATATTTTGGTTTCAAACATTTTTTAACTGTAGACATATTAAGACGTCGAACAAGAAATCAAATACAATAGTGGGAAATAGCTTTATCGCAGTGTTGCTTGTTCTAGAAATAGTGAGAGATGTAAAGTGAAAAATTTTTTGTTTACATGCTTGCATACAATTGTTAAAACAACATATATATATATATATATATATATATATACACATCCATGTAAAAATGCTATACCAATAGCAATGGAAATGCAATAGCATACAAGGCAGTTAACTTTCTATGGCATCTCAGGGGTGCCTGGGCTTTGACCCCGATACCGGATCATGTACAAAGCGAACAGGAGTCCGTGACGCTTGCTCCTGTGAGATGAAAACCTCGAACAAATACTGGCTCAGTTATACCAAAACAGCCACTCTCGATACCAGTAGAGCGACCGTTTACTTACTCTGGCCTGGCAAACCCGATCTTCGCTCGGACAACTACACCTTTCCAGAAATAAAAGGTTGGTCTTCTTTTAACTTGAATTTAAGTGCACTTGATAAAAATTAAATTATTTTTTAATAGAAGGGTGAAGGCTCAAGTAGATCGAGTAAATATTTCCTATTCATTGAGCTTTTTGGTCAGTATTGCCTAATCTTAAAACTTATTCTTCATCCTATTTTATTTATTCTACATGAAAAATTCATTTTTTTCAGTTGTTTACTTCCACTATGTTAATTCTTTAAAAAAATGATATATCCATTGATAATTTTTAAAAAAATGCGTTTTTTACTAACACATGCCCTTTTCTAATTTAATCAGGATTGAGTTTTTCAATATAACATCATTCGATATGAGATGATATACATACAGTTCTTCAAACTCATACTTTAATTTTTTTTAAATGAATGGTTTAAAAATATCCGCAATTTGTTGCCATCTAAAAACATGTTTTTTTTTTTGCTTTTTTTTTAAGGAAAAAAATAAGTAATACTGTTTTTTTTTTCCGATCACAGCAATGTTGAATGCTTTGGTTATTGTTATCATTATTTTCTAATTGCGACTTTCCTAATTGGCACGCGAAATCTTTATATCTCAATATAATTAGAATAAGCTGTAACAAATAAATCAAAGCATTTCATAACTTATTCTCATTTTTTTTTAATTAAATTTCGAGCTGAGCTTGAATGTCAGATATAAATTAATAATTTACCTTCTTTGCCGTACATTTGGTCGCCTTGGAGGAGATAGCTCTGAAAGAACTCCAAGTTTGCTTTTAAGTAAAGATAGCGTACGAACTGGGAAATTTAAACCTTTCAAAAAGTACTTACCCTCAGTACAGTGCATAGAAATGCGCAAAGTTTTCTGAAGATCTCTTTAACATGATATGCTCCTATCATCTATTAAGTGGTTCCTCTTTTCTTTCATTAATGAGTCTTCTGTTGTTAGTAAATGAATAATTGATCTTTCTTCCCTTTAAATCCAAAGCTAGCTTTGGTGTCACGGAGTATATCAAGATATTCATCGGTGTCGGACTTGTTGCTCTTTTGGCAACAGTCGCAGGTGTTGGTGTCATGTGCTACAATAGGACTGGTACGTTGTACTTAAAGAAATCCTGAAACAATGGAAATATGATGGACGTTTTGTCGTGATTTATACCTGAGACTATGAGGAATGGTGAATAGACATAACTAGATAAATTCTTATAATTATCTTCAAAAATGAAAAAAAAATTGATACTGGTGACTTAAATGTGCGACAAAGGGAAGGAGAAAGACTGAATTTAGTAACAAGAATAAAAAAAATAAGTAAAGCAATACTACATAGTCATTTATACCCTTGTTTTAATTTTATCGTTCAATGTATTTCTCTCTTCAACTTGTTATTAGACCTGAACATAAAATTATATTAAATAAAGGCTACAATTACTGGGTCGATAAATTAACAAATAAAAGTATGGAAATAATAATATTAATAATAATAATAATAATAATAATAATAATAAAAATAATAATAATAATAATAATAATAATAATAATAATAATAATAATAATAATAATAATAATAATAATAATAATAATAATAATAATAATAATAATAATAATAAAAACTTAATGTTGTGTAGGTTTACGTCGAACATTGAAGTAGACTGAAATTATAAAAAACATAAATCCTGGATCTATTTCTTGAAAGTTTTCACAATTTGAGATAACAATGAAAGTTCAATAACAAAAAAGTTAACTTTCCGTATTTTTTTTTTTTACAAGACTTAAGATAAAGTTTATATATCATTAATGAAAAGGGTCATTTAGATATTACTCTTTTCTCCAAAGGTGGTGCAGAAGCAAGAAACATTAACGCGTGAGTAAATGTATGTCCATAGCAATAACATTATAGTTGTGTAATAAAACTACTTGTCCTGCATTATTAGATAATTTGTTTTAACAATACTTTACTATACATTTCACACAAAGTCACAGATGTCTCTTAACTAAAACCGAAGTCCTCTTTACCAACGTATATTTTTAGATTACCATCAGACCTTACAAATTTTTCGTAATCAATTTTTGTTTATAACAACAACAAGCACGGCCCTTTAGAATAAACGAATACACTATTTGGGCCAATATTTTCAACATCGATAGGTAACTTACCTGATTAGAGTAAACTAAATTTTAGCGAGTTCTTACGAGCTGTTTGTATATTGGACTGTCGTGTACGAACCAATGAACTATTGATTCACTTTTTCCTGTATTTTATCCATACCTTGTTATACATATCAATTTGATGTATAAATTATCATATCAGCCAGGGTCAAGTTCCTGCAGTTGTTAGAACCCAGATGGAGACGGAGCATCAGAAAGAAACTGTGGAAAAACAACAGCAGGCAGATGATGAAATACAAAACTTACACACATCTCAGAATACAGTATCAAGTCAAAATGATGCCACTTTTGTGTAAGAGAAAGAGAGAGAGAGAGATAGAGAGTGAGGGAGAAAGAGAGAAAAAAAAAGAGAGAGAGAGAGAGAGAGAGAGAGA
>JAWDGP010002720.1:72500-75000 GCA_033675545.1 Elysia crispata | reverse complement strand
AGAGAAAGGATGAAAGGGAGACAAAGGGATATAGACAGAAAAAACGGATGTAGGGATAGAGAAACAATGGGAAAAGAACACAATTCGGTAGACAAAGATCCAGACAGACTTTTGACAAAGAGGCAGGGAGAGGAAAAGGAAGAAAGAGACAGACAGAAAGATAGAAAAAGAATGAAAGAGAAGGAGGATTTGAGAGGGAGGGAAAGAAACATAAAAACAGAAAAAAAGAGAATTTAAAAGACAAAGATCCAGACAGACTTTTGACAAAGAGGCAGGGAGAGGAAAAGAAAGAAAGAGACAGACAGAAAGATAGAAAAAGAATACAAGAGAAGGAGGATTTGAGAGGGAGGGAAAGAAACATAAATACAGAAAAAAAGAGAATTTAAAAGACAAAGAAACAGAAAGATTTCCAAAAAAGAGACTGAGAGAGAGAAAGAAAGAAAAGAGAGGAAGAGACAGAGACATCTCTAAAGAACGAGGGACAGAGAGAGGGATGGAGAGAGATATATAAAAGAGAGAGAGAACGAGGGAGAGAGATAGATCAATAGATGCATAGAGAGTGAGAGAGAGAGAGAGATAGGGGGGGGGGGGCGGGGAAGAGAGAGAGACACTAAATGTAAAAGATCAGATAAAAAATTGAACCCTAATGTATCTTTTTTTTTCTTTTCTTCGATTTTTTTTTTTTCGAGAAACATTGTCAACACAGATTTGTAATTTTTATTAAAATCAAAATCACAAGAAAAATGAAAGAGGTCATAATGAATTTTTAAGACAAAGAAACCTTCAGACTTTTGACAAAAAGGCTAAGAGAGAGACAAATCAGAAGGGGGCGAGAGACAGATAAACAGAATGAGACCGAGAAACAGACAACTAGAAATAGGGAGAGAAAGGGAGGTTGAGAGAAAGAGAGTCAACATACAGACAGAGAGACAGAGATGAGAAAAGACAATGAGGCAGACTCAAACACACATTTTAAAAAAAAAAAAGCTGAGAGAGAAAGAGGAGAGAAAAAGAGTGAGAGGTACGAATAAAAAAAGACAATTTGGTTAACAAAGAGCCCGACAGATATTTCGGAAAGAGGCATAAAGAGAAAATGATAGAGAGAGTCAGGGAGAGAGAGATAGAAAGAGGCAGATAAGTACAACGAGGAAGAGAGAAAGGATAGAGAGCGGGACAGGGGCAGAAAAGAATGAGAGAGAGAGAAAAAGAGAGAGAGAGAGAGAGAGAGAGAGAAGGAGAGAGAAAGAGAGAGAGAGAGAGAGAGAGAGAGAGAGAGAGAGAGAGAGAGCGCCACTTAGTACAAAAGTAAGTTAAAACATTGAACCCCAAAACAGCTTTAATACGAAAACCCTGCATTCATTTTTAATCCGATTTTATGTTGAGATACATTAAAAAGACTTAATTATTAAATTACATCAAAAGACATTCTTATAAAAAATTACACTTTTTTATGAACAGTTTTAGATAAAAAAAAGAGATGACCTAAAACTAAACGTTATAAAGTATCCCGATAAGAATTAAAAAAAAAATACTACTACTACTACTACTACTACTACTACTACTACTACTACTACTACTACTACTACTACTACTACTACTACTACTACTACTACTACTACTACTACTACTACTACTACTACTACTACTACTACTACTACTACTACTACTACTACTACTACTACTACTACTATTACTACTACAACAACTACTACTACTACTACTACAACTATTACTACTACTATTATTACTACTGCTACTGCTCCTACTGCTATAACTGCTCCTATTGCTACTAATGTTGCTACAACTGCTCCCATTGCTACCAATGTTGCTATTGCTGCTACTGCTGCGACTGCTACTGCTCCTGCTACCGCTGCTGCTACTGCTACTGCTACTGTTACTATTACTGCTACTACTACTACTACTACTACTACTACTACTACTACTACTACTACTACTACTACTACTACTACTACTACTGCTTCTGCTACTTCTACTTCTACTTCTACTTCTACTGCCACTGCTACTGCTAGTGCTAGTGCTACTGTTACTGCTAGTGCTACTAATACTGCTACTGCTACTGCTACTGCTACTGCTACTGCTACTGCTACTGCTACTGCTACTACTACTACTACTACTACTACTACTACTACTACTACTACTACTACTACTACTGCTACTACTGCTGCTACTACTGCTACTACTACTACTGCGTCTACTACTACTACTACTACTACTACTACTACTACTACTACTACTACTACTACTGCTCCTACTCCTACTACTACTACTTCTACTTCTACTTCTACTTCTACTGCTACTACTACTACTACTTCTACTACTACTACTACTACTACTACTACTACTACTACTACTACTACTACTACTACTACTGTGTGCAGGTCTGTCTCTCTGTCAGTTGTCTGTCTGCCTGTCTGTCTGTTTGTCTCTCTCTCTCTCTCTCTCTCTCTCTGTGTCTCTGTCTATCTCTCTCACTTTATCT
>JAWDGP010002720.1:65000-67500 GCA_033675545.1 Elysia crispata | reverse complement strand
CTTTAATACGAAAACCCTGCATTCATTTTTAATCCGATTTTATGTTGAGATACATAAAAAGAACTAATTATTAAATTACATCAAAAGACATTCTTATAAAAAATTACACTTTTTTATAAACAGTTTTATATAAAAAAAGAGATGACCTAAAACTAAACGTTATAAAGTATCCCGATAAGAATTAAAAAAAAAACTACTACTACTACTACTACTACTACTACTACTACTACTACTACTACTACTACTAATACTACTACTACTACTACTACTACTACTACTACTACTACTACTACTACTAATACTACTACTATACTACTACTCTTACACCTACTCCTACTACTGCTGCTACTACTACTACTTCTCCTCTTACTACTACATCTACTACAACTACTGCTACTGCTACTACGACTACTACGACTACTACGACTACTACGACTACTACTACTACTACTACTACTGTCTGCAGGCCTGTCTCTCTGTCAGTTGTCTGTCTGCCTGTCTGTCTGTTTGTCTCTCTCTCTCTCTCTCTCTCTCTCTCTCTCTCTGTGTGTCTCTGTCTATCTCTCTCACTTTATCTCTTTCCCTCTCTGTCTGTCTGTCTGTCGGTTAGAGAGAGAGAGAGCGAGAGAGAGAGAGAGATTGAGAGAGAGAGAGAGAGACTTGGATCTAATATTTCCTGCATCTATCTTTTTTTCCCCTAATAACCAATATTTAGATCTTTTTCTCGCCCATTCAGTCCCTTTAACATTCTCCTGTTCGTTCATATGTTCGTCTAATTCTATCTTTTTCTTTTCTCTCATCCTCTCTCTCTCTCTCTCTCTCTCTTTCTTTCTTTCTCTCTCCTTTCCACACTTTTTCTTTCTTTCTCTCTCGTTCTGTCTCTGTGTGTGTCTCTATCTCTTAATCTCTCTATCTTTCTCTCTATCTCTCTCTCTCTCTCTCTCTCTCTCTCTCTCTTTCTACGTGGACACATGCGTATTCCATCTGTTCTTTTCTTAACCTGCTTCGTCTTTTTTGCCGATCTCAAGCGAGATCTAAGTTTCTTTTATATCTTTACTTTCAAGGGGTGGCATTTTTCAATCTTAAGGTCTAGATCCAGTCTCTATCGTTGTTTGACAATATTCTGTCTTTCTCTCTCTCGCACTCCCTCTCAGCAGATAAACAACACAATATCTTAAAAATGTATGTATATAGAGAAAGGATGAAAGGGAGACAAAGGGATATAGACAGAAAAAACGGATGTAGGGATAGAGAAACAATGGGAGAAAAGAACACAATTCGGTAGACAAAGATCCAGACAGACTTTTGACAAAAGAGGCAGGGAGAGGAAAAGAAAGAAAGAGACAGACAGAAAGATAGAAAAAGAATGAAAGAGAAGGAGGATTTGAGAGGGAGGGAAAGAAACATAAAAACAGAAAAAAAGAGAATTTAAAAGACAAAGATCCAGACAGACTTTTGACAAAGAGGCAGGGAGAGGAAAAGAAAGAAAGAGACAGACAGAAAGATAGAAAAAGAATGAAAGAGAAGGAGGATTTGAGAGGGAGGGAAAGAAACATAAAAACAGAAAAAAAGAGAATTTAAAAGACAAAGAAACAGAAAGATTTCCAACAAAGAGACTGAGAGAGAGAAAGAAAGAAAAGAGAGGAAGAGACAGAGACATCTCTAAAGAACGAGGGACAGAGAGAGGGATGGAGACAGATATATAAAAGAGAGAGAGAACGAGGGAGAGAGATAGATCAATAGATACATAGAGAGTGAGAGAGAGAGAGAGACAGAGAGATAGAGAGGGGGGGGGCGGGGAAGAGAGAGAGACACTAAATGTAAAAGATCAGATAAAAAATTGAACCCTAATGTATTTTTTTTTTTTTCTTTTCTTCGATTTTTTTTTTCGAGAAACATTGTCAACACAGATTTGTAAACTTTATTAAAATCAAAATCACAAGAAAAATGAAAGAGGTCATAATGAATTTTTAAGACAAAGAAACCTTCAGACTTTTGACAAAAAGGCTAAGAGAGAGACAAATCAGAAGGGGGCGAGAGACAGATAAACAGAATGAGACCGAGAAACAGACAACTAGAAATAGGGAGAGAAAGGGAGGTTGAGAGAAAGAGAGTCAACATACAGACAGAGAGACAGAGATGAGAAAAGACAATGAGGCAGACTCAAACACACATTTTTAAAAAAAAAAAAGCTGAGAGAGAAAGAGGAGAGAGAAAGAGTGAGAGGGACGAATAAAAAAAGACAATTTGGTGAACAAAGAGCCCGGCAGACATTTAAGAAAGAGGCATAAAGAGAAAATGATAGAGAGAGTCAGGGAGAGAGAGACAGAAAGAGGCAGATAAGTACAACGAGGAAGAGAGAAAGGAGAGAGAGCGGGACAGGGGCAGAAAAGAATGAGAGAGAGAGAAAGAGAGAGAGAAAGAGAGAGAAGGAGAGAGAGAGAGAGAGAGAGAGAAAGAGAGAGAAAGAAAGAGAGAGAGAGAGAGAGAGAGAGAGAGA